>DF357928.1:90180-100365 GCA_000787875.1 Solanum virginianum | reverse complement strand
TAATAAGTGACAAACTTTTTGTCCCTTGATTATGATGTTATGCAAGCTTTCCCCTTAGTCCCATTGTCCCTATTTCTACTCTTTTATGTCATTTAAAGGGTTTTGCGACCAATGATGTGTAATGATAAGTTAAGAGGCTTGTTTGGGGACCCTTCGGACTCCCCATTCACCATGTCATGTCTAGGCCCCATTTTGGGTCGTGACACTTACACAATTGAATTAAGCACATGTAAATTGAAGAATCAACGAGAATCACAAGGTTGAAATTAGAAGATCAAATCAAAGTGTAAAAGCGTTTGTCAAAACTCTCCAATGTTTTTCTTTACTCTATCTCACTATTTTTTTGCTAACTCTTGGAACTCTCAAAGAAAAATAACCTAAAAACCTATTTGTAATATTTAAAATACATGTCCTAAACAAAATAGGATAACTGGGTCGGCATGCCTCACAAGATGCTTTACGGGCCGTATTGTGATTTATGGCCCATATTTGGGATTTCGCATTTCATTGCTGCAAATCCTGACTAGTCTTCTATCACACCTCACTATGGCCCATAAAAGGTTGTATAGCCCGTAGGGGGTTTCGTCTGTTGAAACTTGAGAAAGTCCTTCGTCTCTGATCCTCAGGCCACGAGACTTGATCTACGACTCATAAAATGGTTCCCGACTTATCTACATGTTCATAGATAAACTTTTTAAATCCACCCATCACTAGAATTGTGCATAATGCCTCCTTCGTGGTCCATAGAATGCTCTACGGCCCGTAAAGGGTCTTGTACATCCGCAAAGGCAGCAACTTCCACATATTCTCCCCAATATCAATGCCAAACCTAAAATCATGCAAACCAAACACAAAAACATATAAAATCCACTAACATCGCATTGAGAACACACAAAATTGAAGTTTTAAGCATCAAAAGTCCTATATTTTGACAGCACATTCAGGATCCACCAAATAAAGAAGGCGACAGTCATTTTGACTATTATTTTATCAATTTTGGCCACTTTTGGGCCCTTTTTGTAATAATCCACCTAAGACTATAAATATCTCATAGTAGCTCATTTTTAGGTAGACTATTTTAATTATTGGTGAATAATACTCGTGTGAGTTTGAGAGCTTGGAATAAACTTTGGTTGAACTTTGTTTAGAAACAAGTTGCTTGGGAATATAATTTCTCTTGATGTATTCGTAAAAGGTTGGTGCTTGTTGTGGATTAATCAATTGATATCTTTAGTTTTAATGTACCTTTAGGTTGCTTTTGATTTCCCTTCTTGTGTTAATCTATCCATCTATTAATTGAGGTCTTTAATTTTAGTATACATTTAGATTGCTTTTGATTTCCTTTTTGTATCAATCTATCCATCTATATTATTATCTTGTCATTTTCGATTCTGCATTTTGTATTACATCATTTGGTATCATTGCAAGACTTAGATTCATTCCTATGATTCTAGTCTTGGATTTTTACTGCCAAAAAAAGGAGTCAAAACATTTTTAGAAAATCCCAAAAATATTTTTGTTGATTTGAGCCTTGTTTGAAGTTTCTAATGTTAGATTTGTGTCCTATAATGTTATTTGAGTCTTGAGCTGAGATTTGGTGTAGTTTGGAGTGAAATTGAAGATTCCACCATTGTTAATTGAAGAAGCTTGAAGAAGAAAAAAATGGGTCTTGAGATTTGAAGAAATTGGTTAGGAATTGAAGTCTAAAAAGTATTGGGTTTTTTCTCTACATGAAATAGAACTTTTTGGGAAATTCCCAGCCAAAGTTCTTGAGGAACATTCAAATATGCAGGAGGACGAATCTTCCAAAAAGGTCTTTGATCCAAAAAGGTGCAAGAATAGAAGGAATAATTGTGTTGGTACAAGAGGAATTTACCAAAAGGGGAAAGTCCTAGGTCAATAAAATACAAGGGACTCACAAGAAGGTCAAATTTAGGGTCTTCAAAGGTGCAAAAGTGTAAAAAGGGTGAGCTAAATTGTGCCCACAAGACCCATCGTTCGCCTAAATTTTGTTTAGTTGTTGTAACTTTAGGTGGTCATAATTGGACCATTTAGTGGTTCGCTGAAGTGTTCAGCGGTCAAACTTGTAGTTCTTGAGCTTAACTCCTTGAAATGCTGGATTCTGAGTTTCGAAGCTTGACCTATCCAGGTTCTATGTTCTTAGTTTCTTTTCTTTTGATTCTCATCCATTTCAAGATTCCTAAGCAAATCTTCAACTCGTAATTGATCTACTTGTTGTTTATTGGTTCTACAATCCTTTTCTTTGTTAGTGACATTTTGTTTGTGTATTTGTTAAATTCGTAGTTAACTTCTTGATTCAAGTCCATGTCACGGCCCAAGTCTAGGACCTAGACGTGACCGGTGAATGAGGAACTTGAAGGAACTCCAAACAAGCCTCATAACATATCATTACACATCCTTGGTCGCAGAAACAATATAAAAAATCATAAAAAACATGAACAAGGGGAAATAGGACTAAAGGAGAAAGAGGAAGTTTAATACTTAAATAACATAGATGAGTCAAAGCTCAAACGTAATACATAACTTGTCTAACAACACCTCTGAACATAGATACTTAGCAGAGGCGAATACAAAGCAACCGGGCTCACCGTCATGGTCATAAGTATACAATAAATGAAAGAGAGTCTTAATACATTATGTAAGAGAATAGTCATTATCCCTAGAATGGAGGACTCACCAGAGGCTAACTTGAACAATCTGTCTAGCCACAAGTAGAATCAATAGGAGCTCAATTCCTATATGGTAACATCATGTAGGTATAGAGTATGCGTTAGTATGTTTGAATGTACTAAGTATGTGGGATGCAATACAACAAGAGATATACAATGTAATCAAAATACATAACAATAGGCAATAGGCATAATATAATAATATGGCATGTATGGACAATGTTTGTAGTAAAACATGCTTGAAAATATCCATTCTTTCATAGCTTACTTAACCCATTAAGATAACATAATTATTTTATCATAATTACCTTGTACTAGAGGGTGAGAGATATAGCATGAGTTCCTTCGTAACCTCAAATCATACATGAGGGTAAGGAGTACATCATAGTTCATAACCTCATAAAGAAAGATAACATAATTAGCTTATACAATTATCCTATACTAGAAGGTGAGAGATATAACATGAGTTCATAACCCTAAATTATACACGAGGGTAAGGAGTATATCATAGTTCATAACCTCATAAATAGTAACTTAACCTCAGAGAGAGTAGCATAACCTCATGAAGAGTAATATAACCTCATAAGGAATAGCATAACCTCATAAAGAGTAACATAACCTCATAGGGAGTAGCATAACCTCATAAAGAGTAACATAACTTTATAGGGAGTAGCATAACTTCATAAAGAGTAACTTAACCTCATAGGGAGTAGAATAACCTCATGAAGAGTAACATAACCTCATAAGGAATGGTATAACCTCATAAAGAGTAACATAACCTCATACGGAGTAGCATAAAGCAACATAACCTCATAGGGAGTAGCATAACCTCATAAAGAGTAACATAACCTCATAGGGAGTAGCATAACCTCATAAGGAGCAGCAAAACCTCATAAGAAGTAGATTGCAATCGTACATGAGGGTAAGATGTACAACATAGCTCATAACTCCTACATGTAAGATTTGGCCTTGCACTAGAGGGTAAAACATGTAATGTAGTTCATAACCCCTCCTATTAGGCTTTCACAATTGACAAGAGCATAAATCTTATCTTAAGAATCCAATAAGTTATCAACAATTCACAAGAACATAACAACATGAGAGCCCAACAATTCCCTTGCAATACCAAAGGTGCTTTACATGATTCAAACACATATATTCATTCCTTTCATCCTTATATACATATCTTCCCTTCGTATCATCATTTGGTCATCACATACATACATCTTTTTATCATCATATAATCATTATAACAGTATTCAACTCATAAAATATGCATTGGACCTATAATTTCTCAAGAAACCCTAGCCAAACATTTTATCAAACACTCGGCGTGTGTGTAATGGGGGTGAAAGACCATGCAATTTAGAGATGAAATCATGCAAGAAATTTCATTATAAAACCATCAATCAACACCTTACAATACCCTCAAGATATACACATCAAAACTCCTCATTAAATCCAACATTAGATCCAAGATTTAGAGCTAAACAACCATACTTTTATGAACTAAAATCGTTGTGCAGTAAATTTCTCAATATACAAGACCCAAATGTAAAATCAACTTTAAATATACTTGATGAAATCCTTAAGATTGGTCTTGAGTTTTTGGACTTGAATTTGGGAGTAAATATTTGGCTAAGTGTTTTGGTAAGTATTGGAGAATGTTTAGGATGATATGAGGGTCAACTAAGGCTAAGTATATGTATTTTGAAGTGTGGGAACCCTTAGGCCCAAGACTTAAAAGTCTTGAACTGAAGTCAAGAGAAAATAGGACCAAAAGAGACTGCTCACTGGAATTGCATTTTCTATACAAATGAGTTCCACGAAAATGGGCATAACTCCTTCATCCGAACTCGATATAAGTTGAACCCAAGAGGATTGGGTGGTATGTTTTGGATATTTATAATATGCTAAGAGACTTGGTTGGGATTCCCTCGGGGATCTTAATTGTTATGTCATACCTAGGGCCTATCTTGGAACCCCCAATCACAAAGCGATTTAATTTATTTGTCGTGGGCCACCAAGTTCTTTGTGTTCTAAGAGATATGCCCCTTCAAAGTTGACCCTCCAAAATTGCATTTTTGTGATTTTTGAATTTTGATACGGTTGCTCTAAAATTCGGGTTAGACCCATTTCCCACTTAATTTCACCCCCTAAACAAGAATATAAAGTTGGAGTTTTGAAATAACGAACAGATTTTTAGATATGAAAATTATGATTCTGGACACTTTCAAGGCACATTTTTGGGCACTTTTTGGGGTCGTTTCAATATCTCCCCCTTGGGAACATTCGTCCCTGAATGTCAAATAAATGTACAAGAGAAGAGTAATCATAAAGAGATCATCCCCAACAAGAATGCAACAATACACTTTAAAATACCATTTTCAAAACCTTGGCATAAGTGAAAATCGTCATAAACTTGTCAACTTAAACATGAATGCATATGAATGATATACGGGCTAAAACATAAGACTTGGAATTATCGAAAGGACTTGACATGTCATCGTAAGCTTGAATAGAATGAAAGAAATATGGATATTGCTCCTCCATGCCCGCTCTGGCTTTCCGAGAGACACATACGAATAGACGGCTTTTCCAAAGCGCCTTAATGAACACCACAACCCCATTAATCAACCTCTCCGCTCATCCATCTAACAACTCTACCGGGACCTCCTTCCAAGCCAACTTATCCTCCACCTCATCCATAACTTCAAAGAGTTCTATAACACTAGAGTCACCAACACATCCCATCCACCTAGAAGCATAAAGAACCGGGCAAACCATATCTACATCCATAGGCAAATCTCCAAACTTATGCAACCTTACCAACCTCCCTCTACACTCTATAAGGAATCATAATCTTCAACTCAATTGTCAATCTTAAATACACCTAACCCACTTGGTACCATAACCGCCATCTCTCCCTTGGGAGACAACCTCCTGAATCATAATCCTTAAATCAAGTATCAACCTTAAATTCACCTAACCCACTTGGTACCATAGCCATCATCTCCCCCTTGGGAGACAACCTCTACTATATCATCTTCTCACCCAAAACATCCAACTCTAATAAGGCGAAATCAAGGCCTTACTTAAACTAGACCCTCTCCCCCAACCAAAGAAGATTTGGAACCACCAAGAACACTATACCACTATTCTCTACTTCCCTCAACCTACTTCCAACCTAACCAACTGATGGATCCCACAAGTCTCCTTCTTGCCACCACTATCCACACATGCTAGGCTACCTAGAGCATCAACTGCAACATTAGCCTTACCGGGGAAAAGTAATGCACACCCATTCATAATCCTTAAAGAATCCTAATCACCTTCTTGCTATCCACAATGCATACCTATCATATTTGGAAAATAACCTCTCATCCTCCAAGACTTGCAACACTACCCCCAAATGATTCACAAGCACAAAACAAATCAATACCTCATCACTAGAGACCACCACAAACATATCAAGGTAGGGTTTTAAGACCCTATTCATGAGACATATAGACATGACCGGTGCATAAGTCAAGCCACAAGACACCACCCCAAATTCAAAATATCGAAAGGGACATTCAAGAACCCATTGATCACCGGAAACAACTCAATAGAAATAACTTTAGGTTCAACAATCCTAACTCTTACAAGATGGAAATGTAATCCCTTAAAAATCAATTGTATCTTAAGACAAGAAATGGACCTACCTCCCTTGCTACCACTTAACAATCTTCCACTCAAAGACAAGCTCATTAGGCATTTAGGATCTAGCTCTACGGGTCCCACCATCCATGAAAGCATAACATGCATGTTACCATTCCATCCCTAATATGACATCACAATTTACCATACCAACTCCAATAAGCCACAAAGCAAGACCTAATGCAATACAAACACGAGTCAACACCTATGAACTTTCTAGCAACAATATACCCAACCAAGAGAATAGACACCAAAGATCCACACAACCACTTGGACACACAAGAAGCCCCACCATAAATTAAAAGAATAGAGAAGAAATAGTCAAACTCGAATCATAAAAATCAAAATCTTCTACTTACCTTCCTTCACCTTTCTCTTTGAAATGGCATGATCAACTTAAAGAGCAAAGAACATTCATTAGAGGAGAAAGCCCTATCTCACTCCTAAAGCACGACATCAACTATGAAGAAGGAAAATATTCCCTACAAGGTCTCACAGCCTCTTACTCATAGTGTGGTGTACAACACAACCATGAATAAAACTTTAATCAACGCGGTGTGTTGGATGTCAAGGATCTATCAACCTAGTGCTCTGATACCATCTTTGTCACGATCCAAGCCTTGGTCCTAGATGTGATCGGCGAATGGGGAACCCAAAGGAACCCTAAATAAGCCTCCTAGCATATCATTACACATCCTTGGTCGTGGAAGTAATATAAAACATCACAAGAATTATGAACAAGGGGAAATAGGACTTAGGAAGAAAGAGAGAGTTTAATACTTAAATAACATAGATGAGTCAAAGCTCAAACGTAAGACAAAACTTGTCCAACAACACCTGTAAACATAGATACTTAGCGGGGGCCAAGACAAAGCAACGCGGCTCACCCTTATAGTCAAAATAGCAATAATGAAGAAGGAATCAATACATAACATAAGAAATATAAACCAACATCCCCGGAATAGAGGACTCACCAATAAGCTTGAGTGAAACCGTAATAGCCACATGGGTGGAGATGCTCAAGCGGGGCTCTGGTTCCTACATGGTCATATCATGTAGGCATAGAGTATGCATTAGTACATTGGAATATACTAAGTATGTGGGATGCAACGCAACAAGAGATAGGCAATGTAATCAAAATGCATAATAATAGACAATAGGCATAATATAACAATATGGCATGCATGGACAATGCTTGTAGTAAAACATGCTTAAAAATATCAATTCTTTCATAGCTTACTTAACCTATTAAGATAACACAATTAGCTTATCCAATTACCTTATACTAGAGGGTGAGAGATATAGCATGAGTTCATAACCCCAAATTATACACGAGGGTAAGGAGTACATCATAGTTCATAACCTCAAAAGAGCAATATAACCTCATAGGGAGTAGCATAACCTCATAAAGAGTAACATAACCTCAGAAGCAGTAGCATAACCTCATAAACAGTTACATAACCTCATATGGAGTAGCATAACCTCATAAAGAGTAACATAAACTCATAGGGAGTAGCATAACCTCATAAGGAGTAGTAAAACCTCATAAGTAGTAGATTGCATTCGTACATGAGGGTAAGGTATACAACATAGCTCATAACCCCTATATGTAGGAATTAGCCTTGCACTAGAGGGTAAAGCATGTAACATAGTTCATAACCTCTTCTAGTAGGCTTTCATAATAGACAAGAGCATAAACCTTATATTAAGAATCCAACAAGGCATCAACAATTCACAAGAACATAACAACATGAGAGCCTAACAAATCCCTTGCAATACCAAAGGTGCTTTACATGATTCAAACATTTATATTCATTCCTTTCATCCTTATATACATATCTTCCCATCTTATCATCATTTGGTCATCACATACAAACATCATTTCATCATCATATAATCATCATAACATTATATAACTCATAAAATATGCATTGGACCTATAATATCTCAAGAAACCCTAGACGAATATTTTATCAAACACTTGGCGGGTGTGTAATGGGGGTAAAAGACTATGCAATTTAGAGATGAAATCATGCAAACAAATCCATTGTAAAACCATCAATCAACACCTTGCAATACCCTCAAGACATACACATCAAAACTCCTCATCAAATCCAACATTAGATCCATGATTTAGAGCTCAAAACGTGCTAAAACAACCATACTTTCATAAAATAAAATCATTGTGCAGTAAATTTCTCAATATACAAGATCCACATGTAAAATCAACTTTAAATCATGCAATATTAGTAAAACAGAGGCTTAGGCACCATGGGTGAAAGGACCCAATGGTTCAACACCACATACCTTAGCTTTTGGAGAAACCTTGAAGAAGGCTTTAATGGGGACTTGAATCTTGAGTGCAATCCTTGATGAAATCCTTAAGATTGGTCTCTAAAATCCTTGATGAAATCTTTAAGATTTGTCTTGAGTTTTGAGACTTGAATTTGGGAGTAAATATTTGGCTAAGTGTTTTAGTGAGTATTGGGGAATGTTTAGGATGATATGAGAGTGAAATAAGGCTAAGTATATGTATTTTCAAGTGTGAGAACCCTTAGTCCCAAGACTTAAAAGTCTTGGACCGATGTCAAGAGAAAATAGGACCAAAACGAGCTACTTACTGGAATTCCATTTTCTACACAAATGAGTTCCACATAAATGGGCATAACTCCTTCATACGAACTTGAAATAAGGTGAAACCAAGTATGTTGGAAAGAGAATTCAAAGAGCTTTGATTTGATAGGTCATGAGCCACCCAGTTCTGTGTGTGCTAAGAGATATGCCCCTTCAAAGTTGACCCTCCAAAATCGCATTTTTGCGATTTTTGGATTTTGATACGGTTGCTCTAAAATTCAAGTTAGACCCATTTTTCACTCAATTTGACCCTCTAAACAAGAATATGAAGTCGTATTTTTGAAATAATCAATAAATTTTTAGATGTATGAAAATTACGATTCCGGGCACTTCCAAGGCACATTTTCGGACACTTTTTGGGGTCGTTTCAAGTAACCAAATTGTCCTACAGGTCATAGGAAACTTGAGGGGATTGTTCCTTATTGGCATTGTTTCCCCTTTTCATTGGTGCTCTTCTTAATGGCATTCTTTAAAAATCATAAAGAATTAGTGTTAGAGGGAAATGACTTAGAGTACACTCTATCACATGAAATAGATCATGAAATAAGTGTTTTCTAAAACACATCATAGCCTTCTACTCATAGATGTGGCGTGCTTCACACCTTTAAATAATACTCTACTTGATGTGTTTCATTTTTATACGCTGATATCAAGTTTCTCACAATCCAAGCTAGGCCTCAGATGTGACACAACAACTGAAACTCTGAAGAACCCCAATCAATCCATCTTAGCATATCCTAAATGAGCATACATAACGTAATTAAAATAATTAAACTAAGACGTAGAAGTGGAAATAAGGTCTTAAGAGAATCTCAAATAACAAAGTAAAGCTAAGTAATGTAGCCGAGTAAATAGACTTATACTTTGACGTCAAAACAGTCCTCTGCTAACATAAGGGGGGCATAGGACAAGTTCCTAGATTATCTTCAATAGAAGAAAATAAAATAATCTCAAAGTAACAACATAGTTTAAAGATAGCAAAAACAAACATAATAGATTTTCCCTCAAAACATAAGGACTTACCAATCAATCTTCAAATCAAAATTCAAGCTATCCTTGAGCAGAGTGAGACGGAGCATCTAACTCTATATTATAACACAATATAAACAAAAATCCAATTACCTTATACTAGAGGGTGAGAGATATAGCATGAGTTCATAAC
>DF357928.1:56912-90146 GCA_000787875.1 Solanum virginianum | reverse complement strand
GAGCGATATACATAAATAAATATAAGATGATATGAGACATGAGTCATGAAATTCGAAATTATTGATTAAGTAAAGAGAAAAGGCATAACCCCCCCCCCCCTTCAAACTTAGTAGTGAAACTTACTTTAACACCTAAAATACATGCGCATTCATATACCACCTTTAATAATTTCTAAATGATTTAATCACCCTTTAAGAGCTGACTTGGCATTGAGAGTGAATATACTCTCCTGAAAGGGTGTGAAAATATTTTTAAAAAAAATCTGAATTTACAGAAATCAGACAAGTGACATTTTTTTATTGGTCAATATATAATTAATATTTTAAATAACTTTTTTTCTTTATATAATAACTTTTTAAAAATTATGTAAAAGATTTGTTTTTTAAAATGTGGGTCCCCTTTTTAAAAAAATCTTTTAAATTTTTTTCTCTTTATTTTCTCTTCTTCCTCAATACCCCGTTTTCTTCTATTGATGTTCTTCTTGAGCTCTATTTTTATCCCTACCTCCATACACCATTTTTAATTCATTATTCTTTTAGTAATCACCAAAATTTAATGTCAATGTCATATTATTAACATCAATTTCGCTCTATTTATTGACATTAATTTCACAAGTTTAACCTTTCTTGAATTTCGAATAATTTATTTTAATTTTTAATATTTTTTATTCAAAAAATGTGAGTCTATCAACTTTCTTATATATCATTCATGTTTCATATAAGTTGTAAATAAAAGAAATGACTTTCTAAAAATATTTATTCTCCCACCACGGTTTTTCTCTATTTTTTTTAAATGAATGGTGAAAAAAAAAAGAGCAGTCAAGGATGAAAATTGTGAAAAAAAAAGAAAGAAAAAAGAAGTAGAGGCAGGGGCAAGGTGGGGTAAAGGACGAGAAACACTAAAAATGGTGAAGGAAAAAGAAGAAGAAAGAAGAGAGGGGGTAACAGCAAAAGAGACTAAAGGAGATTGGGCAGAAGCACGGGTAAAACTTTTGAGTTTAGAAACTAAATTTTAAATAATTAATTAGTATAAATTAATTTTTAAAAAAGTGTAAGAGTGAAAATGTTGAATAAATGAACGAATAAATAAAAACAATGAATTGGCGCTGATGTGGCATTGATATGTCATTGATGTGGCACTAATGTGGCGTTGATTTAGCAGATGAGAGTGGTGGTATAAACTCCAGGTGGTATTTAATTCATTTGAAAGTTGTTAGTAGGGGGGTATATGAACGCCCATGTAGTTTAGGTGCTAATGTAAGTTTTGCTGTCAAGTTTGGAGGGATTTTTATGTCTTTTCTCTTAAATAAATCATGAGATGAATACATAATAAAAAAACAAGTGGTCAATGCATCAAAATAATAGTAAACTTTGAAAGTAAATTTAATCGTTTTATGGGATATCCACCTTAGTGAATAATAAGATCATGTGAGTTATAAGATGAAATCTGGTGTAATTCCTTCACTGAGAAGAGAGAGGCTACATTGTCAAGGTAGACTCTCTAAGAATCTTTAACATCATGAGTTACATATGGATCGACTACTTAGGCCAATAAGGTAAACCTACAGGGACACGTAGTTTTAAACTAGATGTTGCTACTAAAATTTTCTTGAAAATCATCCTTTCTCTTTCGAACTGAACTTGACCTCAAGCCCTCTCAGTGCTAAGGCAAATCACAACGAAATAGAAATCACCATAAAGTAAATCAATCATAAACTTGAAGTCATTATATCATCGTGCTTATAAAGTAGTTCATTTAAAACATTGATGATTCAACTAATGTGAAAATTGTCCATATCACATCTTGAATCCATAAATCAGTGAGAAAAATCTTTTCATCCTCTTTCATTCATTCTTTCAGGGACTTTCATAAATTGTAATTGAATACTTTCATAAAATTAGAGTGAAGTCCTTAAACATTCATTATCATAGTTCATTATTAAACTAGGATAATTGTTATGGTTCCATCTTAATCAATTTTAAAACATGTAATTGATTGCAATAATGAGGAACAATGTCAAGTGAAATCATAATCAAATGAACCCATAATGAAATTCATGAACCCTAGATAGCATTATGGCGAATTTACTTGCAAATCATTAAAATCATGCAATTGACATCAATTCATGTATAAATATACAATAGTCATAATATAAAATATAACTCATGAAATTGAATAAAAAATCATCAAAACACATGAAATTCATATTGAACTTTGTAGGAGAAGTTGAGAATTCTTTAAACTCCATTGGTGAAAGAAATTCATGGATGAATACACATAATACCTTCAATGAATTCTTTGGAGAAAATTGGAGAAGAAAGTCTTAAAGCTTGAGGAACCCTAATTAGCCTTCAATGAAATTTTGAAGGAGAGGAACTTGGAGAGAACTTTGCTAACTTGAGGGACTGGATGGGAACAGGGAAAAATAAAAATAAAAAAAGTAAAAACAATTATGAGTAATTTTATAAGGCCAAAACGACATAGTTTAGGGATTAGGAGGGTATTAAAAGACAAAATATCCTTAACTAGTATTTACCAGATAGGGACTATAGACTGGATCTATAGGTCATAGACCCTTCCACAACATGTGAAAGTCCATTGTAAAAACTAACCCAAAAATAGCCTCTCCAAATCTTATCTAGGATGCACTCTACGAGCCCATCTTGTATTCGACAGTCCATAGAACACCCTCATAGATCCCATCCATATTTACTCAAATTTCTCGATTCCCAAGATCCAATTCACAAGCTAAAACTATGGGTCATAGGAGTAGTTATAGATGGTCTTATTACTATAATAATATTATAAGTTCCAGTGGGTTCTATAATCATGATCTACGGGTCGTAGAATCTTTCATGACTCATCTTGCTTGTCCGCAATTAAAGTTCTGACACTTAGTATTTCCCCAACTTTTAGGGCCACTATACAATGTCCTTCTATGGACCATATTTTCCCCTACAGTCCATAATCTTGACTTATAAAACATGCCAATTTTCAAAACAAATTCTAAGACCAGGTGTCACTAGCGAGTCCCTATCTATGAATTGTAAAATGATCTACGAGCTGTAGATGATGCCCATAAAATCTGTATCAAAAATTTAATATTTGCACTTTCTTCCTCTTTTCAACTTATGGGACATTGCAATATCTCATCTTTGGGAACATTTATCCTTGGATAAGATAAAAGTTAGCTTGAGTAGATTAGAATGAATATCTAGCAACCCAACATGAATGCAACAATGTAATTTAGACATCAAAATCATAAATTAAAAAAACATTAACCTTGCATAAAACATTACTAAAAATTAGTGTCATGAGCATGCATGCATATGAAATGACATGAAAAAATTAAAATGTACAAGTTTGAAGGATTAGATCATGAACAACTAAGTATCTTGGGCTGAATGAAAGAAAAGAGGTAAGAATAATGCTTCACCATGTCTGGTTTGACTTCCCATTTAGTACTTTTGATCTCTTGGTTCCTCAATAGGACCTTGACGAATGATATTTCCTAATTTCTCAGTGTTCGAACCTGCTGGTCTAGAATTTCAACTAGAACGTCTTCATAAGTCAAACTCTCTTTAACATCCACACTTGCCAATGGCACTATAGAACTAAGATTAGCAACACATTTCCTCAATAAGACAAATGAAATATAGGATACATCAATGCCAATCCCAGGGGTAATGCCATCTCATAAGCAACTTTATTAATGCATCTCAAAATTTGATATCATAGACTAAACTTTCCTTTTTTGCCAAAAAGTATTGGAGAATTTTTTGAGTGAACCCAATATTCAACCTCAAATTCATGTTCCATTTCCCTCACATCTGAATAATACTTTTTACGACTTTGGACAATCTTTAATTGCAAGGAGAAGATTGCCACGAAGGAGAAGGGAAAGGTTGTCTCTACCTTTCACATGGAAGAGAAGAGGGAAAACACGGGATGCCCCAACTTTTTCGAACCTGTTAGGCTTTGTGTACTTATCTTTAGTAAATCTATCTATACTACTTTAAAAGCATAAACTCCATAAATTGAATGTTAAATTACTATAATACCCCAACATAAATCACTCAATTAGTACATTTTTACATTTTATATTATATCTATTTATATTACATTATATTAAAAGTAGACTTTTTCGTATTGAAGAATTGTGACTTTTTCGAAGGGTTGAGATTTTTTTATTTTTTGAAGAGTTGTGACTTTTTTTATTAGTTGTGACCTTTTTGAAGGATTGTGCCTTTGTTCACGGCTTGTAACTTTTCTGATAAGGCACAATAGACATATTTTCACACTACTATTTGTTCACTGTAAATAGAGGGGTTTCTTCACATTTTTAAACTACGAATTTCTTATGTTTTTTGTTCTTTTTTCTTCGTAAAAATCTAGTTTAGTATATTTTTGATGTTTATATTATATTTATTTATATTATGTTAAAAGTAGATATCTTTTCACACTGAAGGATTGTGACCTTTTTGAAGAATTGTGATTGTTCTAAAGATTAGTAACTTTTCCAATGAATTCTGACTTTCTCAAAGGACTATCACATTTTGGAAGGGTTGTGACTTTTTGATAAAGCATATGCAATAAGCAACTTTTTATACTATCTTGGCTAGAGAGATTTCCTCACATTTTTAAACTACGAATTTATTAATTTTTCTATTTCGATTCTTAAAGCACCCAATTTAGTATATCTTTTACATTTTATATAATATTTATTTATGTTATATTAAAAACATATATCTTTTTACATTAAAGATTCATAACTTTTTTGAAGGGTTGTGACTTTTTTAAAAAGTTATGACTATTTCAATGAGTTGTAATCTTTTTGAAGGGTTCTGATTTTTTTGGCAAGGCACAATAAACACTTGTCTATACTACTCTTTGTTTTCCATGAAGGAAGGCATTTCCTCACACATTTAAACTAAGTATTTTCTATGTTTTTTTGCTTCTCCTTTAAAAAAAAAAAAATAATTCTCAAGTCTGATTTACCCATTGAGTGGGTTCGAAATTCAGTAGAATTTTTACATTACTTAACTTGAATGTTAACTTACTATAATATCTCTAACTAAAGGCATCAAATTTAGTATATCTTTTATATTTTGCACTTATAATTTATTTATTTCTATTATATTAAAAATAGGAACTTCAATAATACAAGGAAAAAGAGTTAAAAATATTCCTAAACTATTTGAAATGGAGCAGAAATACCCCTCCGTTATATTTTGGTTGAAAAATACCCCTTCGTTATATTTTTTGCTCAAAAATACCCCTCTGTTATTTGTTTTGCTCAAAAATACCCCTCCAATAAATTTCTTGGTAAAAAATATCTCTCGTTTTAATAGAAATGAAAAAAGGGCCAAAAATACCCCTTAACTATTAGAAATTGAGCAAAAATACCCTTCGTTAGTTTTCGGCTAAAGAATACCCCTCCGTTAAAATTTTAAAGTTATTACTTTAAAATATCCCTCTTCCATTAAAAATTCAACTTCAACCCATCTTCAAATCAATTTTTATCCCACTTTGAGTAGTCCAATTATTATTATATTAAGAACAAAAAAAAAGAAGCTTTTATATTTATAATTGTAGCTAATTATCTCTTGAAAATGATAACTTGTAAGAGTATTAATTATATTACATTGCTAACTTGAGCACAATAATTTCTATACAAGCTTCATAGGCTCAAAAAAATTGAAGAATTGGATCCTATTGAACTCGAGAAACTGATTGAAGGAGTAGACAATGATTATAATGAGGATGAAGCAATGTTATCATTTAGAGATCGACTTTCTGAGACGTTTGCAAGTGAAATAACAGTCTCTTTTAATATAAAAAGGATAATCTCGGACCTAATACTGAAGGAGAAAATTTTTGGGTCCCTAAATAGGATTTCACGTAGACTGATCATGTGTCTTTTTTGTCCACATAATATGCATGGTATTATTTTTATTAGAGGGAGGGTTACTTTTTTTTGTAAAAATCTTAAGGCAGGGGTATTTTTGAATCAAAATCTAACCAAGGGGTATTTTTACTCCATTTCTAATAGTTCAGTGGTATTTTAAACCCTTTTTTGTTTCCGTTAGAGATGGGTATTTTTTAGCCAAAAATTTAGTTGAGGGGTATTTTTGAGCCAAATTTTTTAAGGAATATTTTTGAGTCAAAATGTAATGGAAAGGTATATCTGCTCCATTTCAAATAGTTCAGGTGTATTTTTGACTCTTACCATAATACAATAATAACTAAACAATGAATTATAGGAAGGGAGAGAAGAAGATATATTTAAAAGGTATAATTAAGAGATTTCAAGAGTGCCTTTTTTATTTTTGATATCATAAAAAGTTGAAAAAGAAAAATATAATTAGAGGTCATTGAGAAATGTCATATCACCTTATACTTATCTAGCTTTATATTAGAGAAAGTTACATAAATGACTATAGTTTAGGGGTTACAATATTTCTCTAGATATAATAATGATAATTATTGTACATAGCTATATTTATTATTATGGAAATAACATTGTATTCTATGAATTTTAAATTTGTTTTATTTGTATACTAGTATCACATCTTACTTTGCGTCTCAGAAAAGGTAAAATTCATTTTTAAAAATGATAGTGCCTTAAGTCACGACAATTTGAATTATCAAACTTTTCATTATTATTATTAATATATAAATATAATTATCTAACAGTGAATACAAAAATTCTAACTATTGAAAAGTATACATATGTGGAATGTATTTAGTACTTATCATTCAATTTAAAAACGTATGAAAGCATATAGCACATATTAGTATCTTTCAATATAAATACATAAGATATAAAATATAAAATTGATGCATATACATACATCTAACTATTTAAGGGCTTTGTAAATGTCAAAGTGTATTTGATACTTACCTTTCAATTGAAAAATCACATGAATACAAACATATAACAAGAAATAATGCAATTGAATACATTAATATTTTTCATACATAGCTACAGTAATATCAATAAAATACAAGAAAAATTAAAAAAAATATTCAAATCGCAGTCAGTAAGCTAGAAACCTTCTACAACAGATTGTTGCAATATGAAAAGATAACTTAATTGAAATCAATTTTGATTAATTGAAATCAATTTTTGAGTAGAAAATGAGAGTAGAACTGATTTGATTTAAAATCAGTAAAGAGAGAAAGGTAAGGGGAAGAGAGAGAGAGAGAGAGGGAGAGAAAGATTGAATATAACTAGACATTTGCTTGATATATATGGTATGTACATATATAATTAATTTTTGTTATAAAATTGACAATATAGCTATGAACAGTAATAATTTTAAACTATAATTGAATATCCTAAATAGTAGTATGTGTTTGCTCTCTAGTATAGTTTTTCCTTTTTATATTATTAATAGAATAGATAGGTCAAGAAGTTACTGATTTCTCAATTTTCAGTAATTAGATAGTTTACGATCATAAGAAAGTTTTCATCCTTATTCATACTTTATTATTCTATTTATAATTATTTACTTAAAATTTTTATTTAATAATTCGACATTATTTTGTACTATATAAATTGACATTCACGTGCAGCGCACATATATCAAAAATAGTAAAAAAAAAAAAAAAACCCGTACATTAATAGTACAAGATCTCAAGTAGGCGTGGAAGATAAAACTCAATTTTTAAAGAGACCCACATTCATCTAAAGTTGCAAAAATGACAAAACGAAAAACGGGAATTTCCTTTATCCTAACCAACTGCTGATCTTCTCCTCACCTATATTGGAAGGGAAGACAGGCAAACATTTTTAAAAAAAATTGTATTAATTTCCAAAGAAGTGTGACCTTGAAAAGTGGAATCTGAATTTCTTGGGGGGGTTGGGGTAGTCTTTAAGTGTTGCATTGATACCTAATGAGCACGGGTACAACAGGTGTAAATTTGTTGATGAAATCAATGCGTTTTGTAGCGGCACTTTGCAAGGTACAATTGGAAAAAAATAAAGAGACAAAAATCAGTGGCCAAAAAAGGAACAAAAACCGAATAAGGTTTTCTTTTGTGTTCACTGTTTCATCCCTTCATTTGTACCCTCGCCTGTAACTTGTATCAGTAGCGGAGTCTAATAAATCAGAGACTTCCGTCAAATCTTACCTTCATTCTTCACTAAAGGTAACATCCATCTCCTTGAGATTTATGTATTATGGGATACAATGTGATGAAAAAAATCAAAGCTGCTTCTTGTGACAAGGAGCAAGACAAAGCTACCATCTCTGGGCATAAGGACTAGAATGAATGAGAAGGCGAACTCGACATACAGCTGGAAAATTTGTCACCAAAAGCAACTTAAATATTCACTCCTCTGGCTCTCAAAATGCCAAATCATATATTTGCTTGTAGTCATCTACAAAGTGTACATCAAGGCCTTCCTTGACATTAGGAGCAAGCTCGTCAAAATCTCTACGATTAGCTGAAGGGAATATTATAGTTTTCACATCACTTCGTCGTGCTGCTATGGCTTTCTCCTTGACCTATTATTGAACCAAAAAGGTAGAGTTTTTGTAAATTCAACATGCTTCATAAGATGAACCCAACATTGGTGGGGTCACAATCATGTTTCAAATGCTACTTTACACTAACACAATTTCGAAACTCTCATGAATCCTTTTAATGATGATCAAATTAAAAGACCATTCGTATTATGCTTCCACACACATGCATGTCAACACATAGACACTGGAAAATAAATGAAGCATAAAAACCACAAAAGACAAAATAAGAATTGTAAACATACCCCGCCAATAGGAAGAATCTTTCCAGTTAGTGTGACTTCCCCGGTCATTGCCAGGTGAGGTTTAACAAGCTTTTTCATGGCAAGAGACAACAAGGATGTTATCATCGTACAACCAGCACTAGGGCCGTCCTTAGGGGTAGAACCCGCAGGAACATGAAGATGAAGCTTACTATTTGCAAAGAAGTGGTTATCAGGATCCTTCTCCTGCAAAATGATCCTAGCAACCGTATGGGCAATCTGAGCACTTTCTTTCATAACGTCGCCTAGTTGACCTGTTACATTGAGAGCCCCTTTTCCTTCTCCTTGATCCACCAGAGACGTTTCTATATAGAGTGTTGAGCCACCCATTGAAGTCCAGGCAAGACCCATCACAACTCCAACAGGGGTATGATCATATATGCGCTCAGCATGGAAAATAGGTTTGCCAACATAATCAGCTAGGTTTGATGCATCCACGACCACTTTTTCAATTGTTTTGCTTGCTTCACTTTCTGTAGCTTCCTCAACTCCCTGCGGATCCAGTTAAGATCACAACCATCATAACCAAAATTCATTTGCACAAATATAATGGTCATTAAACAATTAAAAACATGGATTATGTAAACCCCGAGTATAAATCATGCAACATAAGAAAAAAATGAAGGATGCTATTCACTAGCAGCTTAGTTTGCAGAAATCTAAACTTTTTTCTCAGTACAGACAAATATGAGGGGAAATATAACATAAAACATATCAAAGTGTTTGTGTGCGAACGACCTGTTTTATATTGAAACAAGTGATTTAAACAAAAGACATTCAAACATTTTGGCCCAACTTACAAAGCTGAATTTGACTATCAAGTACAATTAGTTGGACTAAAGAACCTGTCCATCCCCAAAAAATTTGCTTTAAGAACCACTAATCTGATTAGAGTGTATGATATTAAATGCAAATCATGCATTGGTACCTTTTTAAGATACAGGGCAGAATTAGTCGTACAAATGAATACCAACTGCTTTCCTTGCTGTTTGGTGTTATATAATTGTCAGATAAGTGACTTCATACATTGCATCTATTAACCAACATTTAATCAACATGACACAAGAAGACGAGGCATAAAAACCACATCTTGTGTGCATTTAATACTAAACTATTTATTTCTTAAGCATAGATGAAACCACTCAAATACATTGCAGCATGCGTAACTGTAACTGGCAAGAATCACCTGAAGTACAACAATTAGCATTACAGTATGCCTTTTAATATTTTCCATTTACCTGTAAATGGGCTTCATCAGTAGACTTCTGCATTTGATCTTCTGGTGCTTCCAGAGCTTCAACAATATTTTCAGAGGGTTTCTCATCATTGCTACCCTCAACAGACTTAGCTCCAGTCTGAGTTTCTTCCTTAGACTTTATTTCGTCAGATATATGGATAGATTCTGCTTTTATCTCATCCACTGCTGCATTCTGAGGCTCAATCTTGCTATCTTTCCTAACAAGCTTTAGAGCTATCTGGAAAACAGGAAAAGAATGCGAGAACTGAGAAGTATCAGAGCATGAAAATGATTTGTAACTGTTTGAGTTGCATTACATCAAATAACCATCATTTATTTTTTTTCAAAACCACTAATCATCAAATTCTGACAATGCAACTAAGATGTTTTAAACAAAAGAGGACAGATCACAGAACCTTGCGGTAAATCTTTTCAATTTGCTTCTGCAGATTGCGAACACCGGCTTCTCTGCAGTAATTTTCTATTAACGCAAGAAGAGCTGCATCAGTCACTTCAACCTGAAATAAGGAATTCGTGAAGCCAATATCATTAGCTGATTATGGTAAACCTATAACCAATCCAATTGGAAATCCTAATGCCAGAGCTCAAACTAGCAACGATAATATCATAAGGTCGGAGAGAAAGAAGAATGCCATAATAAAGGGATCAACGTGTAATTTAAGAATAATTGAATAATTTGAATCAACTCTTCAAGTTGATTCAAATTATTCTAAGTTTTATTACTTATTTATTTTGGTTTGGCGTAAAAAAAAACTTTGCAAGCAACACTTCGGTGTAACTTGTGTATAAGAAAACTGTTAGAATAGGAATAAGAACAAAAATAATTTATACAATCCTACTTAGAATACAACCTACCCAGTGAAACCCCACAATGTAAGGTCTGAGGAGGGTAAAGACCTTACCACTACCTCATGAAGATAGAGAGTGTGTTTTTAAACGACCCATGACAAACCTAAAAATCGTCACAAGGCAAGACAACATTCTACCCTTACTAACCTTCTACCCTAATATGCGACCTCCGTTCCTTTCAATCTAAGGTTATGTCTTCGATGATATGAAGTTGTGTCATATCCTGTCTAATCACCTCTCCCTGGTACATTTTCAGTCTACCCCTACCTCTCCGCTAAAAACCTAAATCCAACCTCTTGCTCCTCTTAACTGTCGATTCACCTCCTCCGCACATGTCCAAACCATCTCAGTCTCGCTTCTCTGATCTTGTTTGCCACAGGGACTACTCCCACATTCTCCTGAATACCTCATTCCTAATCTTTTCACTTCTAGTATGTACATGTATCTATCTTAACATCCTCATCTCCACAACCTGCATCTTCTGAATATGTGAGTTTTTGACTAGCTAGCACTCTACCTCATATAACAAAGATGGTCTAGCCACCATTCCGTAGAACTTACCTTTAAATTTAGGTGGTACTTATCATACAATACTACAGAGGCAAGCCTCAATTTCATCCATACTGCCCCAATGCAATACATGACATCATCTTAATGTCCGCACTACTCTAAATGACGTACCCAAGATATTTGAAGTTCTCTTGCAAACAGGTGAGTGGCAAGCCTTACTTTCATAACCACATCATCCATAGCAACACTGAATTTGCACTCCAAGTATTTTGTTTTGATCTTGCTCAATTTGAACCCTTTGGAGCCCAGAGTTTGGCAAACATACAATCCTACTTAGAATAAGAATAGTACATAGAATCCTACTTAGAAAAGGATTATTATGTAGTGTCCTAGTTGGAAATGGAGTCTAATGAAGTGTTTATAAATAGTGACTCAATGTAATAATGTACATATGCAACTCAATACTATTCATGTTTAACTTTGCAAAGTATCATGGATTTCGGACTACTTTTTCATATTTAAGTTGCATAGCATCGTGTGTTTTGGGTGACTCCTCAAATTTAATTTGCATAGCTCCATCTGTCTTTCCCGTAACTCTTCAAATCTAATTTGCATAGGGTTGTGCCATCATTCTAGCCTTACTCATATAATTCTTTCTCTAATCCATATAATCATATTACCCAAATTGTCACCACTTTTGGCCATCAAATCTATAATCTGGCACATGAACATGTTCCAGCTAGTTTTACAGTGATTTTCTTATTTAGGATCTACTCCTCTTGATTTCAAGATGGTTCATATATTTATACCAAATTTCAAGCACTTTTCTGCGACCATTGCATTGTTTTCGATAGCTCTAAGTTTCCTGCAATGCTTTATTTTTGTTTCAAATTTGTTGTTGTTTAAATATGAAAGGTATATTCAGATATTTGAGTTGGATTACGATGATATTTTCTCTTCCATGGTTGAAATAACATATACCCACCTTTTTCTATCTATGGTTGTAACGTTTTCCATTGACCTTTTAATCAGTTGGACATTAAGAATGTTTTTCCCCTTGGTGATCTCAAAAAATTAATCTGTAATCTAAATGGGGCAACCATCTGATTTTGTTGCCCAGGAGAAATTTGGCAGCCTTGTTTATTGATTGTGTAAGTCATTCTATGGTCTAAAACAATTTTCTCAAGCTTGATTTGGCAAGTTCAACACTACAATTTAGGAATTTATCAAGCTGTGTTATAACAATATTATGCATCAAATTCAATATTTCATGAGAAGACCAAACAAATTGATATTGACTGGCATTATGCATCAAATATAGTAAATCATGGAAAGACCAAGCACATTAAGTTTGACTATCAATTTTGTAAAGTCAAGTGATCAACTTGAGGTAGCGGTAAGATTTGCATACATTTTACTCTCCCCATACCCCACTTGTGGGATTCCACTGGGTATGTTGTTGTTGGGGTAAGTGATCAACTTGCAAATATCTCATCAAGCCCCTCATCCGTCCTCGTATTAATTACATTAGTCAAGCTAGGTACATATGACTTGTATGTATCAGCTTGAGAGGGAGCGTTAAAATAAGAATAGGAACAAGAATAATGTATACGATCCTACTTAGAATCGGAATAGGAGGTTCAAGGTGAGTACAAAGAACACATTTACAATATGCAGATGATACACTAGTATTTTGTGAAGCCAACAGTGTTAAATTAAGAATGATGAGGCCTACTTGAAAAGGATTGTAATTTAGTGTTTTAGTTGGAAAAAGAGTCCAATGTAATGTCTATAAATAGGGCATCAATGTATTGCAGATATACAGTTCAATAATGTTCCTCGCCTATATTTTTCACAAAAACTAGTATCAAGCATCAACCAGAAGTACTAAAATCACATGTACTGTCACAATAATCATACAAGTTGAAAGATTTAAACCAAACATCAACAATTCATCCCTTCAAATTTTGCAATCAATTGCAACATAACATACGCACACTTATTCTCCAACTTGAGTTCAAATTATCTACATCCAGGAGACTTACACATAGCACGTGAGGAGCATTAGACACAGAGAGATGTGACATAATATACAAGCTCAAACTCTGCATTTTTTGTGCTTGATACCCTATCAACTGGAACAATTTGCAGGGTTATTCAGAAGTTGGCATTTCCGGAGATTGCACTTACCACGAGTGCACCAACTTCAATTGATTTGTTTTCCTGGACAACGCTGGTGTCTAGGCCAACTTGCATGCACCTCAACTATTCCAATTGATACTTGCATCCCTTCAATTACCTTATTAATCAATTAAACCCACCCAGGAACCAGTCAAGCCTAATAAAATAGTTTTATATTCACAGCCAAAGTAGTCAAAAGTAAAAACCAGAGAAAAAGTTGGTTGGGGGCTCCGAGGCCTATGCCTTAGCAAAGATAGGCACAAATGAAAACAATAACACACAAGCTTAAGCCTTTAGGTCCTTAAAATGCTCCTAGATATGTTTTCCAAGAATACCGTTTTCCTAGGTTATTCCAACCAACTACCATCTTTTCCAGGAAAGCTAGCCAGCAACATGGCTTGAACCTAACCTTTTTACAAAAAGAAAAAAAAACTGGTAATTTGTATTCTTCAGCATCAAGGGCTATGCTTGATCATTAAAAAGAGAGATGGTACTTACAAAAACCCTATAAAATCCATTAGTTGGATTTCCTCTTTTATATGCTTTTCTTTACACCAAAAATCTATGGGAGGCAATAACTTTCCACTTAATCTTCTATATAGAGCAGTCTTTCCCTTTAAAGATCCTCTGGTTCCTCTCCTTCCGGACATTCCACCAGATGCGAGATGGGACTGTCTTCCACCATCTTTTCAGGCTCTTGCTTCCTCCTGATCCAGCAGCTATGTAGGTCTGCAGTGTGCTCAGGCATGATCCAATGTATTCCAGCAATGGTAGTGAATAATGCCCATACTTGTGCTGTAACTTTGCTATGCAGGAATAGGTGTTTGTTGGTTTCTAATACCTCCTTGCATAGCAAGCATCTGAAGGCTATGATGATCCCCCTCTTTTTTAGTGCCTCATGTGGCATACATGCTTTCCTAGCTACCACCAAAGTGAAACACTTCACTTTAGTGGAAACCACACTCTTCCAGATAGCACTCCATGGTCCTGTTGACCTGCCTCTAGCTTCACTCAGACCCTTCTTGTATTACGCTTTTAACAGTGAAAAGTCCATCATTGTGGTGCCCCCAATGAGGCTGTCAGGGTCCAGTTTAGTACCTGGGAAGTTCTTTATCAAAGATAGGAGCCATGATACTCATCGCTTCCCAAGCATTTAAGAACCTTCTAAAGATCAGGATCCAACCTTGAGGAGACCACACTTGCTTGTATATTGCAGTTAGGATTCAGGCTAATTAAAAACAGACCTGGGAACAGAGGTTAAAAGTTCCATGACCACTCAAATTATCTTTCCAGGAGAGAACCTTATCTCCCCTTCCAATTTGATCTCTGGTGTTAGGTCTGAGAGACAACCAGAGACTCCTGATTGGCCTCCAAACACCCACAACTAACAAAGGTATCCATGAACCCCTAGCACCAATCATAAACTCCCCTTTTTCTTCCCTAGAGGGGTCTAAGACAGGGTGATCCATTGTCACCATTCTTATGCATACCAGTCATGGAAGGAATTCATGATATGCTAAAGAAGACTATCTAATAAATTGGAATAGGAGGTTCAAGGTGAGTACAAAGAACACATTTACAATATGCAGATGATACACTAGTATTTTGTGAAGCCAACAGTGTTAAATTAAGAATGATGAGGGTTATTTTTGTTCTCTTTGAAGCTACATCTGGTTTAGAAATAAACTGGACCAAAAACTTTATAAATCCAGTACATGGGGTAAACCAGATCCAATCTTGGGCTGCAATTCTTGGTGGAAGGATAGGGAACTCTCTCTCCTTTTTTTTGTTTTTTTGATAATCGTGGTGTCCGGTGCCCGTTTTGCAGACCCGACTATTATTCCACGGGGCCCTGACGCACGACCGGGTAACACATCAGTGGCCCTGGGGATTCGGTCCTATGACATTGTGGCATTTTTGCCCAAGGTTTAACCATTGGGCCAACCCCACAGGGTTGGAAGGATAGGGAACTCTTCCAACTGTGTATTTAGGAATTCCATTGGGAACCAAAGTCTAAAACAAATATGGGATGAGATTTTAGAGAAATCTGAAAAAATGTTAGCCAGCTGGAGAAGTCCATATCTTTCCTTAGGTGGAAATCAGTGTTGGCCTTGATGCTATGCCTACCAATTTGATGTCAATGTTTCCCATTCCAATAAATGTGATCAAGAAACCAAATCCTCTCAAAAGAAATTTCCTTTTGGATGAAACAGTGACAAGAAGATACATCAGGTGAAATGGGACCATCTGGTGTGGGCATGAAGACTTGAAGGTTCAAAATCAAAACATACTGATGAAGTAGTTATGGAGATTTGCAACTGATGAACAATCATTGTGGAAAGAGGTGATCCTAGAAAAATATGACAGATGGCAGATGGACAATTAAAAATGTAAATGGTTGATCTGGTATTAGTCTGTGGATGACAATTAGAAATTTTGGGCCCAAGTTCAACTAGAAGACAATAATCAAAATAGGTAATGAATGGCATGAATACTTTTTTCCAAAAGGATACATGGTTGAATCAAGGCCCTCTGAACAGGTGTTTCCAGATATGTACCTTTAATTACACAGGAGGCAACGGTAGGTGCTTCATGGAGCAATCAAGTATGGAACCTCACTTTTAGACGGCCTTTAAATGACTGGGAAATAGACAAGTTGGTTGAATTGTTTAAAACTCTTGAACAGTTCAAGGAACTTTCTTCTTAAGAGGATAACTTAAGGTAGAGCGCGGAGAAGCAAGGAAAAATTCACTGCAAAACAGTATATAAGGAGTTCAACACTTCTAACAATAAAATTGAATGCTCAACATGGCAGATGATTTGGAAGGTGGTGACACCTTACAAGGTAGCACGCTTCATCTGGCTAGCTAGAGAAGCAATTCTCCCTCGGGATAATCTCTGCAGGGGAGGTTATCAGTTGTGCTCTAGATGTATGTGGAAGTAAGGCAGAGACAATCAGTCATCTCTTTTTACATTGCAAACTAATTACACAACTGTGGAGGATGTTTATCAGCCTAAGAGTAGTAGTTGGACTATGCCTAGGAATGTAATGGATCTTATAGCATGGTGGAATGGAGAAGGTGTCAAGTCAATCCAGAAGGAGAGATGAAAGGTTGTCCCAGTGTGCATATGGAGGACAATAGATGCCTTGAAAGTAAAGATGGTCATATCCAGAAGAAAAAAAATGAAGTGCCAGGTTTTGTTGTATAATTGGCACAAGGAGTCTATCTGCTTAGAAACTCATGGATATATTTATGATGTTCTAGACTCCCTGTAGATGATAGTGGAGCTGTATATTTTGTCTTTATTAAGCTCTAAAAGTATGGGTGATTATAGTCTTTGCATAGTCTTATATTTACATATAAAATAAAGAGTTAACCTTTCTATAAAAATTATTTGGACAGAATAAAAATTACAAAAAATTTAGCAACATATATGAAGATTAAACCATAGCAATCAAGTTTAGAAACAACTTTAGGCTTCTGATTTATATGGAAAGACGTAATTCTATGTTTTCAGGAGCTAGTTTTCTTATCCCCAACTTTTAGTCATTTGTTCCTAATCATAAAAATTTCATCTGCAACACTTTTCACCAATAAGAGTCTGTTTGGAAAGCCACCCGGCAATTGGAATTGGTATAACTACTAGGGTAGTAGTTACCAATCTAGTAATTACCGTCACCTGTTTGTTTGCCACAATGTAATGATGGTGTAATTACAAGTGTGTTGTTTGATTGCACAACTATAATTACAAGGTTATATTAAATTTAAAAAAAATTAATTATCTAAAATTAAAAATTTACATTAGAAAATAATGTAATCTATAAATAATATTAAATCAAATATTTAAGATATATATTTTCTTTTAAAAATATATCAATTAGCAAACATATGTTCTTAACTAATACTACAAAAAAATTGATTTATATTTTTCAAATTAGTATATTTTAATTAAATTAATCATAAAAATTAAAAATACATAATTTATAAGAACATCATATTTGATAAAAATATTAAATATTATAAATGTGGGATTTCACTGGGTATGTTGTTGTTGTTGTATTAAATATATTATAAATATAAAGCATAGTAAAATTATTAAAATATTTGATTAAAAAATAATCTATGTAATCTAACGAAAAAAATAAATGGAATATAATGTGGAATATCAAGTTAATACTACTAAAACAAATAAAACTACAAATATAACATAAGTTGTAAATTTAAAAAATTTAACATAATACACTTATGTCAAATTTAAAATAACATAAAAATGATTTAAAATTTAAAAAAATATAAATTTATAACTTTATTCAACAATGAATTCAGCTTTGATTTAAAATTAGACTACTAATAAAATCATGTTGATGAAAAAAATACACATAGAATAATTAAATAAAGAAGATAATATGATAAGTTGCAAGGAATTACATGAAGTAAAGGTTGAGAATGAGAAATAAATGAAAAATAAATATTATAAATTAAAATATAGTTTTAAAAAACATTAAAATAATAAAAATAAAAAAGAATTTAAAATAATAGAAATAAACAAATAATTTAAAATCCCCAGACCCCACTTGTGGGATTTCACTGGGTATGATGTTGTTTGTAAACAAATAATTTAAAATGAAAAAACAAAAATGAAAATAAAAATAAAGAAATTTAGAAGTAAACAACTTGTAATTACACCATGTAATTACCTAGCAATTCACAATCTTCCCCTGTGAATTGGAGAGTGTAGTTACACCCAATAACTTGTTGACCAAGTAATTATCTGTCCAATCGAATACGTCAGACAGTGTAATTACACAAAATTCAATTACCAGAGTGGCTTTTGGCTTCCCAAATAGGCACGAAATATATCGGATTCAGGTTAACCAACAATACTCGATGCTTAATACTGTTATCTTAAAGAGCCCGCAGGGAGCGAGCATTAGCACAGACAGACCTAGGTCTACTCAGAGATTTCAAAAATTGGAACTGGAAAATATGCACAAAGCTCAGCCAATAAAGGAGTTGGAGATAATAACTTAGAAGCAACTAAGAACATTTCTTTGAGACATACCTGTTCAGGCTTGATCCCACATGTTTCACGGGTACTTCTTTCCAAATAATCCCTGGCTATGTGCATTTTTTCATCAGTAATGTAACCAGCGATTGCAATTACTTCCATTCTATCCAAAAGAGGATTAGGTATCATTTCCAAGACATTGGCTGTGCAGACAAACAAAACCTGCAGTTACAAAATGGAAAAATGAATATAAACATCAGGATTTATACATTCAGAAAAGTATATGCAGATTGTTTTTCCTGTTTAAAGGACAATGGATGAATGGAATAGGTAACTGTATTAAACAAAGATGATAGTAAACAAGGCTTGAAGGAATCTCAAGGCACAAAAGCTCCGACTTGTTTTCCATTTTTGGCATGAAATGGGACTTCATAATCATAATTATGCTTTGTACAAGTACATTAAGCCTTGAGGTTGAATTTTAGAAGTTCCTTCAGGTTCATATGTAACTCAACAATTATAATTCAAGGCTTTGGTCTTGCCTCTGTCCCAATAACGAAGTCAGACCCACAAGACTACAAAAATTTGATTTCAAAATATCACAATTTGATTCCATCACAATATCACATAAAACATAGGTTTCAAAATAAGATTTTATTATCACTGACCAAATTTGATAAATTTTGCCAGTGAAAAATTTGTGAGGCATTCAAAGAGAGACTGTTGTTTGTATTCTTATGTTAAAAATTAGCTCAAAAAGCCTGTGCATTGAAAAAAAACACGGGTTGAAAATAGCCCTGACGGGTTAAAATGGGTTAAAAAGTAGTCATTGCAGGTTAAAATGGTAGCCCTCACGGGTTAAAAAGGTAGCCCTTGCAGGTTGAAAGTGATATGGCTAGTTCTTTGGAAGAACTCACAGATCCTGTAAGATCAATGAGGCTCTTGATACCATTGTTGATTTTTTTAAAAGGATGAATAGGGCAGCAAAAAAAGATTGAAAATGTCTCTCAATGGATTGAAATGACTTTCAATAGTTTTTAATAATTTTATTAAGCATTGAGTGGCTTTAAATAGTCAACCTAAAACATATAATCTGCATAATTTAAAATTTAGACTAACCTAAAATATCTCAACAACTTAACTAAAATTCAAAATTCAAATTTATCTTAAACTAAATAACTTATTTTGCTAAAAAAATACTGCAGTAACTAAATGCAAATTTCAACAAGCCCCCGGCACTCTTTGCGCATCCAACATTGGCCCTAGGCCAGGCGCCAGCCATATATTGCCGGAAACACACATGGATAGCTTAGACACTCCTCGAGGTGCCCATCTAGGCTCTTGTTGTTCCCCTCGCGGCAACACACTTGGGATGATCCACTGCCAACACACCGAGGAAGAGCTGGTAGGCTGTCACCATGCTTCCCATATATAATTTTAAAAGAAATAAACCTAAATGTCAGGAGTAGACATGCTTCTACTTGATAATTATAATGGACCTTTTTTATCCCATCAGAATTCCAAACCAGGTATCGTTTGTTCACATCTCCGTGAAGTTCATCCCATTGCCACACTCGTGAAATGACTTATAGCCTTCAGAAGCTTCAGCTAATTATGACATTGCTCATTGGCTACATTAAGACCATAGGTAAACGAACTTTAAATGACTCCAAACTTAATAAGCATATATAAGAACATTCTCCGAATAAGGTTTCCAATTGGAATCCCTAGATTCAAACTTTAGCTCAAGAACATATGGCAATGACATTTGCCGTTGTACATAGTTATCACCCATAGGCTAGACCCTTGGGATCCTCCCAAGTCCTTGTCCAACACTTTTGGCAATCTTAGAGCATGTCATGCAATATCTCTATATGGGTGTTGCCTCTTACTATTCCCCTTTGCCCAATACTCCTACTTCATCCTCTCGTCAACACACGCCGCCTAAACAATTGACACTTGTGCAGCCCATAGGGGCGCACTAAAATACTAGTGTTTAGCACATAGAGATTTGGGGTGTTACAGGTCAACTAACTACTAAATGCTTCAAGCATGTTGCTCCAATTATCAAAAACTTAAAGAGGTATAGAATTGTATCTCTCACTAGTAAAGCCCTCGAAGATACTTTTTACGGATTGTAGGAAAGCTACATGCATCAAGCTTTTTTCCTATTGAATGGTCACCAAAAATGCAATGTCAAAGAAACCTAGTTTTTCTCAAGTATCAAGAGAGCAACATTCTGCTTAACTAATATATAATAATACAATCAAAAGGACAGAAAGAGAGGCAGCAGAGATGTGAAATAACATACTCCCAATAATCTTTCAACATGGACAATAAAAGAGAAGGTTTGATCATCAAAACTTTGGCCAAACTTAGCTGAGGTAAGAGGCAAAAGCAAATATAAGAAGTTGAGGAAACCGAAAAAGTGAAAGAGCATAATGATATTAGATATTTGCAAGATTTTATTATCGCATCAGCCCCCATTCATCAAATGGTTTAGAGGAATTTCACAAAGGCCACTCAATAGACACAATAATCTAATAAGTGAACCTGGAAATAACTAACCTTTGATAAATCAATAGGGACATCAAGATAATGATCCAAGAAATTTGCATTCTGTTCTGGATCAAGAAGCTCCAACATAGCACTCGCTGGATCACCCGCATGCCCCCTTCCCAGCTGCCATAGAAGCAACAATACAAGGTCATTACTGAAATTAATCTATAATTATCCACATTTTTCCAATCATTAAGTTTGCAGAAGAAATCCAAGCAAAAACACAATAAGCACATGCTAAAAAATTCTTCCTCGTGGTCATTAGACAAAAAGAGATTAAAGAGTGAAAAAGAACCTAGAAGTCTCTCATAGTCAGAGACATAAAACTTCAGTACAAACTCGGCAAACCATAAAATACCTTATCAATTTCTTCTATCAAAACAAGAGGATTAGCTGTTCCCACACTTTTTAAGCATTGCACCATCTTCCCAGGCATAGCACCGATATAAGTCCGTCGATGTCCCTTGATATGCATTCCAAAGTTAGTCATGAAAATTCAAGATTCTGTGCACCAGAAAAAAAAAAAAGCTGTTTGAGCTTGTCAGATCTTTCCATACCTTTATTTCAGCAACATCAGACAACCCTCCAACAGAAAATCGGTAGAACTTGCGGTTCAATGCGCGTGCAATTGAACGACCTATACTGGTTTTGCCCACTCCGGGGGGGCCAGAGAGGCATATGATTTTCCCTAATCAAACAAAACAGAGCAATGAGTCTGTTTGTAGTTCCCAACTCACATTCATAAATTAAAATGAGATAAAACAGGTGCAGTACACATGAAAGATAAAATAAGCATATGGGATTAATATCTTGATTCTGGTATTGTCTTAGCTATGGTGGAAAGACTTTTTTCTAGAGTCTATTTTACCCTTTGTCTTTGGATCATATTGTTAATACCCATACAAGTATCTTTTTTCTCGACAAATCATAATTCTCAAAGACTGTCCTCTACAATAACCACATCTCAAGTTCAATGTTGTAAAGATATATCAATTCCCTTCTAGACTTCAGACAATAAATGTTTTTGAACCTTTAGTGGGAATTGGCTATCTCGTGAAGTGTTTGTATCCCTTTATTCAACCATAGCACCCTGGATCCTTGTCTCCAAGAAATTTCCTCAAATCAGACTATCTCTTCAAATTCCGCAGATAGATTTAACTTGAGAAATTCATCATCAAAGAGACTGCTCAACTCTTGTGTTCTGTCAAGATTGCTCACTTGGTTAAGAACATCAGCTCCCTTTCACGAATTATCATTATATTATAGTCTAACAAGACCCACATATGGGCAGATGGTATTCCAAAGAATAATAAGACAGTCAAAGCATAATGAACAAAAATGATGTGTGCCATGTTTCCTGTGTTACTTTATGATTATGCGTCATGCCGTTCTTTCATGAGCTTTACTGTTTTTCCCCATTTTTTTTTCCTGAGAAGCTAAAAATTTTTTGTATAACTATTTGCTGCATACAAACTACAGCTGTCCATACTTACAAGGGAATATAGGAAGATGTACTTGGCTATAGCCTACTTATGGAGATCCAAGAACATTAATAAAAGGTTCTATCTCTTCCATATATTCATGTTTACACCAAAAATAGAAAAAGGGTAGGAACTTCATCTTCAGTTTCTGGATAGAGCTATGATTATCTTCAGAACACCTTTGATTTCTCTCTTTCCAAACTGTCCACCAAATGACCGAATGCTTTACTGTTTGTCACACACTATTTCTATCTGCCTTATTGTAAGAGTGCTATTTCATGGAACTTACAATCTTACATCCCTTTTGCCGGGGGCGCTCCATTTCATGATGCAAGTTCTGACGCTCAGGTTGGCAGACATCCTTGCTAGCCTTCTACATTACACATCAACTGCTTTTTGGGAGCCCATCTATTATCCCGGGTGATGTTTAGTGTTCTCAAGTTGCACGTAGGTGCTTTGGGTATGTCAAGGCTGTTAGAGTAGGAACAGGAATATACAGTCCTATTAAGAACTGGAATAGGAATAGTATGTTGTTTTCTAGTTGGACTTGGATTAGATTGTAGTATCTATAAATAGGGTCTTTATGTAGTAATGTAGATACATAAGTCAATAATATTTTTCAGAATTTCTCACATGGTATCAGAGCATTGGTGAGAAACTTTTGACAAGCCACTGAGCATCAAATTCCGGCGGTTGTCAAGGCTGATTTGTGTCGGTATATTTTCTGTAAGTGTTGTGTGAAAATCAACACCACCATTGAGTCCCTCACCCTCCGGCAACCATATCACAGTCAGACCCACCAGAAAACAGCCTTGCACGTGCCCACACGCACCGTCCAAAGCTTCAGGTTTTCCGGTGAGATCTAACCACGCGCCGACATGTGAAGTCAGTTCCGGCCACTTCCAGTAGCCAACCCTTTTTCCAGTTGGGTCACCTCTCCATTTCGAGGCTTACCATACAATTTGTTCCTAATTCAGATCTCCGAAATTAGGATTCCGGCGATTTTCAGCCCTTTCCAGCAACTGCTTCAGTGTTTCCGACTAGTTTTTTTTTTTAAGTTTTTTCCCTCAGTGAGGTGGTCGCCTCTGCATTCCGAGGCACACCACATATTTTTTAGTTTTGACCAGTTTTTGACTACAAAAGTTTATTTCCAGAAGATATCTTTTGGGATTGATATGTTTGGCTCCAAAAGTACAAGAATAGAAAGTTCAAATCTTATAATCACTTTCGAACCATTAATGGGCAGTTCCAACTATTTAGCATGGGCTTCCTTAGTTGAATTATGGTGCAAAGATCAAGGTGTCCACAATCATTAACAACCAATGCTTCTGCGGTAGATGAAAGGCAAAAGGCTTCTGAGGAATCTACAACAACCAAAGCATAATGGGAGAAGGTTGATGCTCAACTGTGTAGTCTCTTATGGCAATCTATTGCTTCCTAGTCGATGCCCTTGTTTCGCCCATTCAAGACATGTTATTCAGTTTGGGAAAAGGCTCGTGCTTTATATACTAATGACATATCTCGATTTTATGATGTGGTATCTCGAATGACCAATTTAAAGAAACAAGAATCCGATTCTACATACTTGGGACAAGTGCAGGCAGTCATGGAGAAATTTGAAGCGTTGATGCCCGTCACCACAAACGTGAAAACACTACAAGAGCAAGGCAGGCATTATTTTAGTCCTTACACTTACTGGACTTCTTGCCGATCCTGACTATAAGTGACCAAATCTTAGCAAGTCCTACCATCCCTACAATAGATGAATTATTCCCTCGTTTACTTTGTCTTGTTGCACCTCCTAGAAATAAAGTAGTTTCATCACCCACTATTGACTCCTATCCTTGCATCTCAATCTATTAATAAACGACCATCACTATAGAGAACCGATGAGGACTTCTGGAATATCTCGCTCTAAGTGTAGTTATTGCCACAAGTCTGGACACACTCGTGACATTTGTTATACTTTGCATGGTCCACCGCCCAGTTGTGATCCTACTGTTATAAAGGAATATAATGTATCTTTGAAATCGCGCAATTAAGCAAACATCCCTACAAGAAGCACCTATTGCTCCACCTGACGGATCGTCCAATAATGCTCATATTGCTCAGGCCAAATATGATCGTCCACAAAACCAGCCATTACCTTTTGATATCTTAGATACGTTATTGAGACCATCTATGGCCAGGATGAACAGAAAACGAGATAGAGGGTCCCTTTGTCTTATTCTCCTTTCTGCTGCAAAAAAACCTTCTAGTGATCTATTAATCACCACTGAGAACTTTACAGTTGAAATGCAAAATCTGATCCATTTGATCCACTTCTCCCCAAAAACTCATTCTTTTGAGGATGTTGATTAGAAACCCCCAATTCACATGATCATAAGCCTTTTCTATATCCAATTTGCATAGGATTCCAAGCATCCATTGTGATAGTCTTAAGTCTTCGTTTGTGGATTACTAGGATAAACGCAGTATAGCTATCAGTGCAACATCCATAATTTGTCTGCCTAGTAATTTGTCCATAACCCTTTTAATCCTCTCAATCAACACTTGAAATAAAAACTTATAGAAGTTGCCTATCAAGCTAATTGGTCTAAAGTCTTTTAACTCCTTCGGACCTTTACTCATGGGAATCAATGCAATGTATGTTTCATTGAAGCTCTTTTCAAATACAGCACGCACATAGAAATTGTGAAAGGCATTCATAATGTCATGTTTTAGAACTTCCCAATATTTGATGTAGAAGCCCACAGTGTATCCACTTGGTACAGGGGTTTTATCTATCACATACATCTTCCAGTAGTTGAGCACCTCCTCCTCAAATTTGACTTGTAATTGTGCATTTTCTGCTTCTGATATTGTAGGACAGTTTATCATGTGGATTGATCTCCATCTTGGTGTTTCTGTGTACAACTTCTTATAGAACATTATGATCTCCTTCTTTACTCTATTGGCTCCTTCACTGTCTAGCCTTGTACTTCTAGTTGATCAATGCAATTACTTCTCTTATGTGCATTAGCTGAGTTGTGGAAGAACTTAGTGTTGTTGTCACCCTCTTTTATCCACAAAATTTTAGATCTTCACCTCCATGCAGTCACTTCATTCTTGAGTAGCTCTTCATAATCCAGGAAAGTAGTTGCCTTTAATGCAACCTCTTCATGTTAGTGCTCTACTATCAATAATAGAGACTAGAGTTGCCATCTTGTTTAATAGGTTGGATCTTTGCAAAAATAGATTTCTCTTTTCTTCCTTGCTCTACACCTTGAGCTTATCCTTCAATGCTTCTGATTTGCACGCTCATATGTAGTCTAGTTTCCCTGTCTATGCAAAAGAATCCCACCAAGCCTTGATTTTGTCTATAAATCCCTCTATGTTTAGCCACCAGTTTTCAAACTTAAAATAAGATTTGCTCTGATTCCATTGTCCACAGAGTAAGGCTATAGGCATATAGTCTGAAGTCAATCTTATTAAAGCAATTTGCTTTAGTTTACTAAATTTTTCATTCCACTCGGTTGTGAATAGAATTTTGTCTATCCTTGATGCAAATTTGTTTATATCTCTCGTAAACCAAGTATATGTTCCTCCTTCAAGTGGCAAATCAATAAGCTCTGAGTCTTGTATGGTATCTGAGAATTCTACCATGGCAAAGGATCTCTTTTGGCTGTTCCTCTTCTCTATGGGGAACCTGCAAACATTGAAGTCTCCACAAACTGCCAAGGGCCCTCCATTAAGCCTCTTACAACCCCTAATTCATCCCAAACCTCCCTTTTTTCCACATTGCAATTTGGCCCTGTAGTGTGACAGTTGAAGTTTTGGAGCAAGGCTTCAAAGCTACAAGTTAAAGTATGTATACCTATTTGTTGCACCTCTCCCTTCCGAACTCTACTAACCATTACATGATGATCCATCCCCTAGTACCACTTGCTTCTGGACAAGCATACTTAACCCATCTTCCTCCCCATATCTGCTTCACTGCCTCTTTAATGTCTCCTTGTAGTTTAGTCACCTGGAGACACACAATGTTAGGCTTCCATTGTTCTATACAACTCCTTACCACTCTTCTCTTTCCCCTTTCATTTAACCCCCTAACATTCCAAGACGGTAGGTTGAGCTTTGTGATTCAAATCTTATGTCTCCTTGCCTCACGCTCCTGCCCTCACTAGTTTTGAACTTAACATAAAAAGTAGTTGAATTCTTCAGTTAATTGGTGCCTTTAAACCTATTTTTTCTGATTTATGATGATGGCTCCATCCTTCTGATTTGTCAGCATGCATCAATTTGCATAAGAAGGCCCAACCCTCTCTCTTCATGACCATTAAAGTCAGCTCCATACGTTATGCCAAGCTTGATTAAATCTTTCCAAACCCCAAACTGCTACGGATTGTTTCTTTGTCAAAGAACTTTGTAGTTGCTTCTGTAGCTAAAGGTATCACCTCATCCAATTCCTAATTTTTGACACCGGAACTTGAGTTGTCCATCACAATAGATTGTTCTTTGAATTTCTTGACCCCCCTTATCTCCATTACGGCTACAACACCCTCAATCTCATCTAGACTTGTCTCTTTCATTTTTGAGCTTTCCCTTATGTATCCTACGTTTGAAGTTTTCACTATGGCTTCGAGGTTCTTTGCTTTTGTCGCGGTGAGATTATTTGGAGAAGAAGTTTTAAGCATCATAATCTCCTCCCGGAGTTCCTCAATTTGCAATGCTAGATTGGATTGGGCTTGTAAAATAATCTAACTTTTGGTAGATTGGTTTTTGTTTATGGGCCGGCCCATTATCCAAACTATTTGTCTACTAACTTGGAGACTTCACGTGTGTTTAATGTTGAAAAATACACACTCCTCACGTGTGCCTTGCAATCGACAGCTATCAAGCTGGCCACTTGCTTGGTGACTTTAAAAGGGGCTATTAACTTCTGGGTATTATCCGACCTCTTCAAAACAAACCTTTGTGCAAAACCCTCATCTAGCGTTCCTCCGACCTTCGTCTCTTTTTTTTTTTGTTTTTTGAATTTGGTAAATTCCTTCGTTGTCTCATCCTTGGAGACCTATTTTTCCATATCTTTTCTTGACGCCTTCTCGAGGGTCATAGTAAGACCCAAATCGAAATCTTAAAGGCATATCTCTCTTTGATTATGACAATCTCACGGGGTATTTTCATTCATTCCTGACCATAATACATGCCCATTTGAGATGGTTTCTCCATTTCGTTTCCTCCTCTGCTATATACCGTCCTCCACACTTATCACCTATATCTTTGAAGACTTCTTGGGACCACAAGTGCCGGGGGTATTCCTATTGCTTTGATCCAGATCTTCTTATCTTTGCCAGGATAGAACGCAGCCAACTAAAGGGTTCCACCATTCAAGTTGCACCTTCAAGTTCTTCCAATTCCACTCTCCTTGCAAAATTTATTCTGCCATGTGCTTGTTTGGGAATTCGAAGAGGAAGATGTGCCCTACCATTTCATAAATATTAACTCCAAATATTTTCTTCCAGGTTGAAAAGGCCCATTTTCTTACGTCAATCAGGTTGGGGCTCTCTGATCCTCCGAAAAATCCTGTGATACTTCTCCCTAGTGGGCCCTCTATGCTACCACTGGCTTCCTTGAGACCCTGTTGTTGCCATTTACTTCTTAACTACCCTGGCATAAGGAATAGTTGGCTTTGAATGTTGTTACATTGTGGAATGGTGTTGATGAAACTTTCAATCTTAAATGCTATGTCTCTCCATCTCGCATTAATAGCAAGTTCAGGAACCATATTAACTTCTCTGGCTTCTCCTGTGAAAGATAAAAGCTCATGAACCATCCCCATAGTACTTTCTGGTGTCGAAAAATTCCAACATTTGTTCTTTTGTCCTCCATCTTCTAACCGAGTTCTTGTTGTCATTAGAGGCTTCCTCAAGGATGTAACAGATCTATTCCAATATCTTTCTGCTCAACGTTATCCTTCGCATTCTTTTTTCTACTTCTCTCTACCCAGTGAAAGAATATGGATTTAATATTTGTGCAGAAGCAATTTCTCAATAGCACTTTGAAAATAGAATCGGGCATGGTCCAACCTCGGTAATCTGCTAAACTTTATGGTTATCCAGGATAGCTTTGACTTTGGGCAGCATTGATATCGCATTGTTTGTATTTATGTATTTAATGCTATTATGATTCTCATCTTTAGATACTTAGAAACTAATTTCGAGTGATACTCATATTCATCATTAAATTTAAATATAGCAGGGTGAATTAAAGTGAAAAAATTAAAAACCTCATTGTTGGAGTTCTTGAAAGCTTAAAATTCACAAATGGGTTTCGGATTTGTTGCAATTTCTAACAAATTGATTAAAGTGCTTCATTGGGGAATTTTGAAGTTCTGGTTAAATTTGAGCTATTTGAAAAAAGATTTGACCCATTTCCAACGGTCGTTGGAGTTTGCAGGAGACCAAACCCAAATATTTGTATTAGTTTGAATAATTTTGTATAACACATTAAAAATGCATATAAACACCACTTATACTTGACACATTATCTACAAGTGTATAAAGTTGTATACCATGTGTATAAACACTGTCACGAAAGAAACATTGGACAATATGGCTACATGGATGTAAATTTGTGTTGGACTATATTTTTTAAAAGATAAACATAAAGCAATTCATTAGGATAAAATGAGAACTTTGAAGTTAATTTTACAATATAACAGTAATTCTACAACTGGGGTCTAAGGAGGGTAAGGTATAGGGCTATAGGCAGACTTATCCTGATTAGTGGGGTAGAAAGGTTGTTTCTCGTCTCAAGAAAAAAGTTTTTGACAACATAATTTAAAAGAAATGAAAGAGTAAAAGCTATGATAAAAATATTGAATGAAGAATAGTATAAAATATCATAGCGACTAAAGTAGAAAAAGAAACAGTAGTAATAAAATCAAAAAATAAGATAATGCTAGCATCCTAATAATAATACTGGCAAGGAACATATAGGTGCTCCAAATTAGAACCTTGCTCTACCACTTCAAAGAGAGAAAACACTTAACTACCTATGTGTTCCTCCTCTTCACATGCCCGAACCATCTCACCTCGCCTCCCACATCTTGTCCATCACAGAGGCCACTCCCACCTTGCTTCGTATGTCTTTGTTCCTAATCTTGTCTTTTCTAGTATGCTACACATCCATCCAAGCATCGTCATTTTTGGACATGCGCATTCATAACTGACCTATACTTCACCCCGTGCAACATGACTAGTTCAACAACTACTCTATAGACCTTAGGTTTAAGTCTTGGTGACAAAGATGATAACCTCCATCTCAAAAAATTAATTAATTAATACTTATATAAGCAAATAAGAGAGCAGCTTCCAGTCGTGTTGCTTCTTTGAGCAACTTTCGATTGTCCTGTCTGCTTCTTCTCCTTTATTATGTGGGGCCAACAAAAAAATATTTTGTGGGCTTTTTAATTTAATCTTTTTAAAGCAGTTGCGTCTTGGCGTGTCTACTTCGATTGCTTCATTATATTTATTCAAGTGCTTCAACTATAATTTTACAATATTACCTCTAATAAATTCAATTATGATTTTATTGTATCACCCTAAACAATTAGTTTAAGTAATGTAAACATTAGAATTAGGATACAATAAATATAAAATAAAAGATTTGGTCTTCCTTTTCAAACAGGACAAAAAAATTAAACCATTTTAATAATCTTTTAACGATTATATTTGTCCAAAAAAGGAAATACTTCTAAAAAAAATAATAGTAGAGAAGTGTATGTATATTAATAAATAAAATTTTGATATACTCTCAAAATTTTATATGTGCAACATAAATTAGAACAAAACAAGTAACATATATTTTTTAAAATTGACATAAAATGTACTATAGGTCTTAGTAATTAATAACTTAAATTTTTTTTAAATATATAAAAAAAGTCCATCAATATCACATAAATCGACATAAAAAAATAACAAATAGTGGGTCCTTGCTAGCATGGGCCTTTGTAACTAGTTGTGAATACAAAAAGGTAACTTTCCTTACCAAACAGACCAAAAGAAAAGTGTCACATCAATTGGAACAAAGGGAGTATATGATTATGCTATATCTTGTAAAACTAAAGATGTCGAGAAAATGAGTCATTCTTTCAAAAAAAAAAAAAAAACTAGCATTTACCAACCTTGTGAGGTTCCTCTTAGTTTTCCCACAGCTATAAATTCCAAGATCCTTTCCTTAACATCGGTTAACCCATAGTGGTCTTCATCAAGAATTTTTTCTGCCCGTAGTACATCAAAGTTCTCATCACTGCATTTTGGATCACACAAGTAGAAAAATTTTAGGAACCAACACTAACCACCATGGCAGAGAACAAAAGCTATTAATGCTAAATTAGCAAAGAAGAATTGTTGAAATGTAGACACCTGATGCATGGGAAATCAATTTGAGAAGGCAAGTAAATGACTGGGAAATCACAAGAGTCACAGAATATTTTAACACTATTGGCCAATTTAAAGGAACTCAAGAAGGGGAAGATGAGCTTTGGTGGTGGGGCAACGGTGGAGGAATCTTCAAGGTTGGCAAAGCATACAAATAGTTGAATAATCACAACAACAGAATGTCAATTGGTCATGGAAAATTATATGGAAGGTCAATATACCATACAAGGTGGCAAGCTTTATTTGACTCCTATCTAAGAAAGTTGACCTTACACAAGACACAAGACAACCTGATGAAAAAGGGATAACTTTATGTCCCAGATATATTTTTTGTGGAGAACAAGCAGAGATTGTTACGACATTTGTTCCTTCCCTGCAAAATCACAGGTCAGCTTGGAGGCTATTCATAAACATTAAGGAGTCTAGGGATGGCAATGTGGCGGGGGAGAGGGGGTTAAAGCTATGCGGGGCGCGGTAGGATTAAAATTATGTGAAGAAGAGCGGGTTGAAGTAACTATTTTTAAAACTGGGGGAGTTGTGGGCTTAAAGAACCAAATAGGAATTCGAAAAAAATTAGATCTTTATAATTAGTAAAGATCAATAACATAAGCTTTTTATATTAAACATTAACTTTAATTTTATTATTTTCTAAAATTTAAACTAGACATGTTCGGTAAATTGTTAGTTGTTGAAATGTTAATTAGAGGCTTTTAATTAATGATTAAGAAGCAATTGTTGAAATGTCGGCTAAAAATAATTAATTAGTTGTTGAGATGTTAATTAGCGAAAAATTAAAAAAATTGATGAATTTTTATTATTCATATTAAATGCAATTAAAAAATAAAAGAACTTAAAAATTTAAGCGGGGTGGGTTGAAAATGAAAAAAAATCATCATCCGGGGCAGGGTGGTTTAAAACATTTGCGGGTTGAGCTCAACTCGCCCCGGCCCTGCCCAACCCCATTGACATCCCTAAATGGGTCGTTTAGTACGAAAATGAATAACGCATGGATTAGTAACGCAACGATGAGTAATGCAAGAATTAGTAACGTCGGGATTAGAATGCTTGGATTATTTTTAATCAAGTGTTCGGTTCATTGCTTCTCATATAATCTTGTGGTTGATTTCAAAATTCTACAAAAAGATTTTTTTCAATTATATCATTGAATTATTATGGAATTTTTTATTTCATGAATTGGGTTAAAGTATATTTGTTTTTTGAGGAACGGGTAACGGAGGGTCAAAATAGATTATTTTGTTGTGGCTTCTAACTAGCCAAGAGAACAATAATTTTGTCGTCATGTTTGTTATTTTCTCACTTGAATTATTTGAGGATATGATCTTAATAAATTGATCTCACCCACAAAACACCAATTCAATTTAATAATGGTAGACCATCTAATTTTAAAATAGAAAAGATGGTAAATAATTGTAAAAATGAATAAACCATCTATATTTACACAAAATTTATAAGTTGTAGTTTTAATATGGAGTTTATATCTTAAAAGGTACTCAACTTTAGGAAGTTAACAGTCATTGAACTTTGTTTTGTATCAACAAAATCACTCAACTGAATTAATTTATCAAAAGAAATGACATAGAAACATATTTTTTATACACAACTTATATATAAACCCACAAATAAATAAATTTAAAAATTTGGCATTAAAATTTTATTATTTTTTTATATTATGTAAATATGAACCCACAAATAAATAAAATTTGTAAGATAATTTATTTAAATAAATTTACCAGTACAAAACTACAAATATAAAACATAAAATCAAAAAATAAAAGATAAAAAGATTAAAAAAATTTGAGGGGGTTGAGGGGTAGTTTAGTCATCTAGGGGGCTTATCCAAGGATTGTTAAACCTTGTAAAAGCGTAAAAGAATTTCAGAGATATTTTGTCTTTACATATTTAATCCTATGATATTAAATCATATGTATTACTAATACCACCAAATGAAAGGTATTAATTAATACCATGTAGGGTGTATTAACTAATACATAGATTAGTTATACATAAGCCCAAAATTCCTACCAAACATAGTATTAAATAATCCCATACATAATACATGGATTATTTCTCCTAATACATGTTACCAAACGGCCCCGAAAGGTTTCTCTTGGTCTATGCCAGGAAAGGTTACAAAGGCTCTTCAAAGC
>DF357928.1:33131-44834 GCA_000787875.1 Solanum virginianum | reverse complement strand
CTTGTACCTATTTTGACTCTTGTATTAGGAATCACAATAGGTGTACTAGTAATTGTTTGGTTAGAAAGAGAAATATCTGCAGGAATACAACAACGTATCTTTGTCAAGGTGATTTTATCCATATGGCATGCCATGTTGTAAGGTTCTTTTCAATAAAAGAGAGTGTATTACACACCTCAGTGTGATGTTTTTCTCAACCTAATAAGTGATAGTTTGAGAAATAATAAGTGATAATTTAGGTATGAAACTCACACTACCAATAGTTTAGGTATGAAACTAAAAAAAAAAAAGGATGGTTTAGGTGTGTTTTTCACACTTATCTCTAAAAAGAATGATTTTACAAGATTGGGAACCACCCGAAACTATGAAGAATAGATGGAGAAGCAACTGGGTTTTGATCAGCAATAGGAGTGCATCAAGATATACCATCATTTCTAAGAGACAAGTATGACAATATTTTAGCAAATATCGGGCATCATTTTGTTTTATAAAATAAATGGTAATGTCATAAGAGCCCTTTATGTAAACAACAATGGGCTTGATTATATTTAATAATAGAAGGCAGTGTCATAAGAGTCCTCTGGGTAAGAAATGGGCTTGCGACCAAATAGAGTGACAAATACAGATTATGAATCCAAAAACTCAAATACTAAGCTAAGACTCATTCGTAAAAGCATACTAAAAACTATGTTAGTCTTTGAAAATGCTCGCATGCACATTCCTCAAGATTAACTTCCTTTAACTTTTCCAGACAACTTCCAGAGTTACAGGGGATATTTCCAGAAACCTTCGGAGAGATTTTTTTTTTTTTTTGAGAAGGGAAACCTTCATAGAGATTTAGCCTATCTAGAAATGGAAAAAGACAGGATCTTCTTCCATGCTGGTTTCAGAGGATTCACTGGCATTTTCGCCGGCAGTCCACCATCTTCAAGAGGATTCACCATTCCAATACACCAGATTCACCCACTGCACTTATTTGGACCATCTAAACTTCCAAAGGTTTCTCCATCTACACACTCGTGCCTTTCTGTTCGTCATCACCCAAGACTCTTGAGCCCTTGCGATCTGCATCGCCATCTTCTTATTTGACAGATCCAGTGAATATACAACGAACATATATTATTATATTCGTAAAAGTTCATCCAATGGACTATGATGAATCAATGATGGAGGAAAGAGGCGAGCTGAAGGGGGGAGGTTGAGGAGTCCATTGCCATGTCAATGATCTTCAAGAGATACGGTTGCAGATTGAAGAGAAATTTGATTAATTTTTTAACAATAAAAGAGCGAGAATTGCAAGGTCTGAATGATTTTAAGACTCTAAAGGTAAGTTCTACAGATTGGTGGTTAGACCATCTTTGCTATATGGGGTGGAATGTTGGCCGAGAATTGCAAGGTCTGAATGATTTTAAGACTCTTTGCCCAATCTGACTAAATCAGATGTATTCAGACCCATTAAGTGGGTAAATTTTAAAAATATCAAATGCACTTCATGAATAGAGATTTGAACCATTCAGAACAGACTTTCATGACTTGCAACCAAATAAGGCCATAGTCTCCTATTTCAGTAGGGCACCACCAACTATAAGACAGAGAATCTAGTCATCGCTAATAGTACGCTAAGATGAACAATGATCTTTTAAAAAGCATGACATGAAATGACAGGCATAGGGTATAGAATTAAGCAGAATCCACCATCATTGTGCGGCTTCACAGAATAGTGTCGCTCAGAATATCCAAAGGCAAGGCATTTAGAGAGAGTAAGAAAGTAAAGCAGATTGGCAAACAAAAAAATTTATCTGAGTTCCCACCAAATAAAACAATTAGGGCTTAACGTTTAGGAAGAAATGACTCACCTGGATATACGTTTGAACATGATCTTTCCAAAGAGAACTTGTCTTCAAAACATCTCGTAGGGTTGATAGAACTTCAAAAGATGTTGCCTTTATGACATCGTCGTCTTTGTTGTATGGCTGCTCCTGCAACATAATTAAGGAAGCAAAACTTGGAATAACTTCAAAACTGAATGTCAAGCTTTATGAGTTCATCATTGTTGGGTAGAAAGAATGTCAAATAATTGATGCATGCCTTGAGATGATCAACTTTCACTGTAAGGGGTTCCTCGCTGACCTGCAAATGAATGTCACTGTTTCAGTCCTCAAAGTGATACTCTTGTAAGAGGTCCTCAACTCCAAAATACAACAACATATCCAGTGGAATCCCACAAGTGGGGTCTGGGGAGGATAGAATGTACGATGACCTTACCACTACCTCAACTCCAAAATGAAAGGAAAAACAAAAAGACAAGAGTACTCTAGCTTTTCACTTAAAAATCAAGAAGACGACTCTGTACCAAATTAGAGAGAAAATATTTAGGATTCTGTTTGAATTTCGATATGTTTACTATAACTTCAAGTGCCGATTGCAGTTATTTGTTTTTCTATATTCAAATTTGTCAAGAATGAATTCCTTGTACACCCAGCAAGACCAACTATTCAATGTCATCTTTTTCTGTCACAATTCAGATTTGCAGACTCCAGAGCCAACTGCTATGGCCTCAAGAAAGGGCTTTGGTCTAGTGGTAAGAGCACAGGATGATATGTGGGTTAGGCATACAGCTTCGAGCCTCGCTGCAGATAACAGCTTGGTATTTAGATGGAGAAGGACAGAGGGGCGGGCCCATTATCACCGAGTGTTGAACCGTACACCACTTGCCTTCGGGGATTTCATTCATAAATATTGATATTGGAAAAGTCTAGGATTGCATTCAGACCAAATGCATCAACAGTCAAACATATGCAAGCTAGACATCAAAGAGTTACTCAATTGCTTTTCTCTTCTACAAACCCGAACAGATTCACATGACTTGGGAAACCAGTTGTCCGAAAATTAATACAATATCAGTGCTACTTCCCCTACAAAAAGCAATCAAGAATAAATAAGAGCGTGTGTCATTCCATTGGAGACACATTATACACAACAGAAGAGAAAACAACTCATTTAGCCTCAAAATGGAAGAGACCTCTTTAGCTTAACAGTCCACAGCTTCTCAGTTATATGAAGCCAAAGGAAAAAGGTAGGAAAGAAAACTATAAGAGTGAATGAACCCAAAATGTCAAATCTACAGTCTTTACAATCAGAGATGATGGAAAATTTAGTTAAAAACAGAAGTATAGTGGACAAAAAGAAACATATGGAGCTACTTATAATAGCAAAATGTAAAGCACACTTACCATCTCTGTCATACGTATCCGCCTGTGACCAATAAGAATAACCTGGTCTCCTTGAATACTTGTTATCTAGCTCATCATAAATTGCATCAGCCTTGATCAGAAATTTCTTCAATTACTAAAAACCTATGTTGCTCTGACCCCCCAAAAATGTGGACGCACCAGTGTCGGATACTCCAAAAATATGCTATGTTTGGAGTACCCAACACACAACCATGGATATTTTTGAAGAGTCCAAGGAACATAGGTAAAAACAAAGCACCAGAAAATACATAAGGAACAACAGGATGATGTACCTGAGCAAGTGTACCGACTACATGAAGACGGCTAAACAAGTCTTTTCCTTTGAGCTCATAGATGTTTTTTTCTGTATCTGATGCAGACACAACATTAGGATCAGTCCCCTGCTCATCTTTCAAAAGGAAAGCACCAGCATAAGGTGCTTGCCGTTTTCGACTTTCCACCAAGGCTGCTAATACCTTTGGATCCTGCAGTCAAATTTACGCATTATATGGAGTCTCAGATCAATTTGTTGCATGTCATTACAGTATCATTTATGTTTTTCTGGAACTAACAAATGCAAAAGAATATTACAATTGAGCAAAAGATGCTCAGTGCTCCAAACTGAAAGTTTTTAGCTTTTCAATCTTACAACTTCAGCCATGAATATTTCAGAGGCGAAGTAGCATTCTTAAAGCTGAATGCTGGTTTTACAGGATTCAGAGGAAGAAGATAGGCTCCGAAACGCTAGTTGAAACAGTACAACTATCAACAATATGGGCCAAAAGATAATACATCACAATGATTATGTATCACCTCCATAATTCAATATAAGCTTTTTTTCTGGACTAAAAACCAATTTATTCAAAAATATTAAGCAGACAATGGTGATGAAACTTCGTTGATGAAATTATTAAGATCCTTCTACTCTTAAGTAAAAATAATCCCACTAAGCCATGATGCACATAACCCAACCTGTCAGGCGAATCAATCTTTAAGTAACCACAATACAAAAGAAATATGGCATGATAAGATATCATAGAGTAACACAATTGCTACAATATGAAATTAAATTATGCTCTGAATGCTTGAAGTTTTTTATTTGAACATCTGGAAGACATAGTTTAACCCGTTCTAGACAAGGTACCATACCTTCACATAAATAGGCATATAAACCCCTGGAAATAATGGTCTATGAGGAAGTGGCAGCGCTAGAACCTGCTCCAAGAAAACAATATGCATCATTAAGAAGAATTTAAAAAATACAGCAAACACTTAATGTATTTTTAGCATGATAAATCACAAAGCACTAAATTGCAAGTCTCACTGATGTATCCTATCCAAAGTAAAACTTCTAACCAAACACGATGGCAAGAAATGGGTAAGCAAATGGGTAAGCACCCATAATACTTTTTTAATAAACAGATAGAATGATGAGCAAATAAGAAGCCTACAAGAAACAGTGTTTTTGTTGTATTAGTATTTCTCTTTTTTAGGGAAGGCTGTCAAGTACCACTTTTACACGGATCTTGCATTATCTCAACAAGTAAAATCTGGAATACAGAAATGAACCAAAAGCCAGAATGGCAGATAGCACCTTCTCTTTTCAAAAGTGTTCTCTCACCCTAACCTTTCCTCTTACTTGTAAAAATCCAAAATTTCACCTTTGATCCCTTCTTTATCCCTATATTAACTATTTGTATTCCCCACCATAAGCTTAGCAATGCAGTTATTCCTTTTATGAGTGTTAGCTATTCTCCGGGAAGTACTTTGTATTTCCGTCCCCCTATTTGAGCCAAAGATGTCTATAGTTTTGTCTCCATGAGACTCATCTTTCGCAATACGTTGAAGCTCCATTTTTACGTTGATCATTTGCATCCTTTCAACTTGTGACAACGGTCAGTTCTCAGTAGCTTCTTCAAGAGAAAAGCTCATCCGGTGCTTTGCATTTCCTATCCAACATTTTGCCATATACTTCCTTGTTTCAAGCTGTCATGTCCTTCTTAAGACTTCTTGTTTTTGCATTAGTAAAAGATCTGCGCTCCCATTGTTAGGTATCCCTGCCATCATACCTTGCCTCTATCAAGGAAGCCCTCTAATTTCAGCCACACGTCTGCAAATTTGAAATAGGAACAATTAACTTCCCAATCTTTCAAGAAGAATTGGCTTATGATCATAAAACAAGTTGCTCGGACTCGAGTGCAGATGTCCGATACAGGTTGGATCTAGAGGCCGGATCCTTCGTGATCTAATTTTTAAAATTCGGGAATATGCATCCATGTATGGATATGGATACAAGGATTTGCCTAGAAATAATTGAAATATCTAAAAATAGAGTGCTAAAACCTAAATTATGAGATATTACATAGAGAACTCGAGGAGAATCCTGCACAGAGATTAAAAGAAAAGGAGAGACATAGAAATTTCTGTATAAAAAGTATTCCATTTTCTTTAATTTCACCTTAGCCTTTTGTAATAATTTTTTTAAACGGAAATCATCAAAACAGTCTAGACTTTTCCTACCGATTTTGGACAAAGTACCAGAAACTGATTGACTAAATTGGACATAGATCCCACACCCACACCCACAGCCATGTCATGTTGACACAGGTGCGGCACTAAAAGTGAAGAGTTCGTGACTTTAGAAAGTGTTAGTTGCTTCATTCATTAAAGCATTCGTTCCACTCAAGAAAGATGAGGAATCTATCAACTCTTGAGGCCTGAATATCATGTTCTCCTCTGAACCAGGTATATGAACCCTCTTGAAGCTATGTTACTCGGACTCTCAAGAAAGCTTCCGCACTAGTAATTTAATAGTGTCTCTTTTATTATGGTTGTCCAGGCCATTTACGTTCCAAGATAATCTTTTTTGAGAAATGTAACTTTGTATTCATCAGCTGATACTGAAATCCGGTAGTTACAAAAGTCCTAGGGTCTCACAAAAAATCAAAAATATCTAAAAGTGATTTGGTATCCGCTACATAATTCTCTTCATACCATAATTAAAAAGACAAAAAGAACAATTTAGCTTGATTATCTATACAAAGTTACTTCTATTCTCGAAAAATCTAGTGTTCCTCGCTTTCCAAATGGTCCACTGATACAAACTGGTGCCATTGAGCACCACTGCTTTTGATAGTATTTCAATCCTCATTCTTAAAAAGATTTGTGGAATTTCGCATGTTTCAGATGTTCTACCCATCATTACTGACACTTGAAACAATTTATCCAATTCAGCTTTCGGTTTATCTTTGTTTTTCTTATTCCTCTTGCATGTTGTTTTATGTTGTTGTAACTGAATTTGCCTCTAATGTTTCACTAACAGAATTATGTCTAGCAATTCATGTTGGAAGTTAGAACCCAGCACATTAACCCAATAGTATTTCAATTCTCATTCTTAAAAAGATTTGTGGAACGCATGTTTCAGATGTTCTACCCATCATTACTGACACTTGTAACAATTTATCCAATTCAACTTTCTGTTTATCTTTGTTTTTCCTATTCCTCTTGCATGTTGTTTTATGTTGTTGTAACTGAATTTGCCTCTAATGTTTCACTCACAGAATTATGTCTAGCAATCATGTTGGAAGTTAGAACCCAGCACGTTAACCCAAAAGCTTATCATACCTTCACTATTCCTAACTTACTCAATGTTTCTATGACAATGGAACCATGCACCATTTGCGAGCTTGCACCTTCGTCCTGCCTTGGAAGGGGGAGATGACAGTTTGATGAATATTCAGTACCCAAACTGTTGACCATTCTTAACTCTAGGGTCGAGATATGATATGAAAGAAGGGCTTTGAGATTCCACGGTGGCCCTGCTTCATCATCTACTTCCGAACAACTGAAGAATATTGCTCTGTTGAGTGAGTCGAAGTTGTGACTACTGTCTAGAGTTATTTAGTTCTTTCCCATTGGATATCATTAGGACCTTAAAATCGATTTTCACTAATAGGGCCAACAGTTCTCCGTATTTTCTTCACTTTATTCTTCTTTTTATTCCTCTTTGCCTTGGACCTTCCTCTTTGGGCCTTTAGAATGGTAATAGTTGTTGTCCAAACATTGGCCCAAGTCCCTATTCTTGTTAACTTCAATAGGACGTTGCTGGACTAAAGCCCTCCCACCTATGTCAATATTTGAATTAAAGTTCTCCCACGTGGCTAGGCAAGTGTCTACTAGAGGATGGGGTGTTTGAGTGAATTGCTTGGCTCGACGGATAGGCTTGGCCACCACCACACGAACCTTCATGCCAAGATAAACTACTTTCCCGATTGGTTTAGGTTTGTAGCACCAGGCTCACATACCAAGACCAACAATGACAGTAAGTTGGTTTCACTCAAATCCTAGCCCATTGAAGTTGTATCTTCATCAATTTGACAAATCCCTCACATAAATCTCTGATGATCCAATATGTCTTCATTTCCCAAATATGTAATGGCTAAGTTGCTCGAACTCGGGTGCGGGTGTTTGATAGGGGTGAGAATCTAGAGATCAAATCCTCTACGATCAAAATTTTAAGATTCAGGAATGCGGATCCATGTGCAGATACAGGTGCCGGGATTCGACTAAAAATAATCCAAATATCTAAAAATAGAGTTATAAAACCTAAATTATAAGATATTATGTGGATAACATGAGGAAAAAATATTGATCATGAGAAGAATTATGGAAGATAAAAGGAAATACGATGACAATAGAACTTTATATGTACAACGTATTTGATTTCTTCAATTGAACCTTAATATTAGTTTGATTATATAAATCATTGGATCAGCCGAAAGTTTCTCCCTCGGATTGGATAAAGTACCCAAAACTGGTTGACCAAATCAGATACCGCTATGTTACTCGGACTCTCAATCATTGGATCAGCCGAAAGTTTCTCCCTCGGATTGGATAAAGTACCCAAAACTGGTTGACCAAATCAGATACCGATACCACCCCACATCGTGTCGACATGGGTGCGGCACCGAAAATGAAGAGTCCGAACAACTTAGTGTAGTGGAATACCAAAGGCTTTTATCAAACACTGCTTTGCCACCCTGAAACCTAACTTTGCACTCCCTATCTTGACCACCATTATAGTAAGAGTCTGCTTCAACTGTTACTGCTTCTTGTCTCAAAGGGAGATAAAAAGGAATATGTTATGTTTTAAAGCTATAATTTTGAGACCTACAATCATTTGCCACCTATGAATGAACCATTTATGAATCATTACAATGTTGGGACAAGGGTTGAATGAGATGTTGGAACATCCTATCAAGCATTTGGATAGAAATTGATTAAGGTTCATCTCATTGCTAATCTTAGCTTTGTTTGGACCCAACGTCATTCCTTGTGGCACCATGTTCTAACACAATGGAAACTTTGAGAATCAATGAAAGATCTGATATTTAGGATATATAGGTTAAATTTGGAGTTGGTATTATCCCCAAGAACTAGAGAATCATTCATATTATTTCCCCCCATCCCCAATTGGAGTTCTTCTCTGGAATAAACACGGCAGATTTACTATACACCAGCCATGCTTCAATCCTCATGTAAGTTATTGTAATTTAGAAGAACATTATAAGTACACACTTGAATTTTTATTTTTTATTTTTTGAGAAGGTAACAATTTGTATTACAAACGTAAGTACTCAAAACCCCTTTACAAAAAAGTATGAAAATGTAAGAACAAAAACAGCAAACCTAGCATGATTCTAATACTTCTAGGATTGCTTCTGCCAGTGTAGTCAAAGGCATGCTTTAAGTGCACATAAGCCCTGAAATGAGGCTCAAAACATGTTGAGCGCTTACCCTCACTTTACGTGCTCTTCAGTGTCATCACCAGGATTTTAAGGCAAACTTTTCCTTGCTAATGAGTCTCTTTTGAATAAGTGGCACTAAACAATTGATCTTTCAATCTATTTGGTCATATATATGTCATTCATGATTATAATTATTAGTCTTCGACTAAACATATATACTTGTATTTTCTCCCTTTTGTGCCTTTTTTCATTAAAGCTCATGCTTTACTTGCACTTTGTGATTAAACGCCAATGGACCTTAGAGCTTTTATGCACTTTTTGCCTTTGATAACACTGGCTTCTGCATCTATAGGGGAACTCTTTGTATACTAAATACATAATAACGGGATACAATCTGTTTTGATAATTTCTACGAATCTGCCTCTATCCTCAAAGCTTCTAGCATTCCTTTCTCTCCAAATGGTCCACCAGATGCATGCTGGAATGGTCCTCCAATAACTTCTGTTCTTGGCCCCAATTCCTGCTTCCTCCCAACTTGAGAGAGTGTCAACAATCTTACTAGGCATTGTCCATTGAATGCCTCTGAGATTGTTTGCCGCATTTTCCGCTTCTTCCCAACTTGAGAGTGTGTCAACAATCTTGCTAGGCATTGTCCATTGAATGCCTCTGGGATTGATGAAAACCTTCCCCTCTTGATCAGTGATTTTGCAATGTAAGAACAGATGTCCAATTGCTTAGCTGCTTCCCCACATAAAAACAGTGTGTCACCAGAATGTTGTCTCGTTTCCTTAGATTCTTATGTGTTAGTATTGCCTCTTATGCTAGCAGCCAAGTAAAACACCATTTCCCCCTGCTTGTGATGCCTCTTTTATAGCTACACACACCCCGTAAAATCTCTACGTTGACTTTATAGTGCCACAAAGTTTCCTATGGTGCTTTATTAATGAGAACCACCGATCATCACTAATGTCTAATAACTCAGAAAAGAATTCAACAAAAATAAAGAGTGCTTTTTCACCATCACTAAAGAGGTGATCGAAAGTACAGCGGAGAAAGGACTGAAAGAGAGAGAGAGAGAGAGAGAGAGAGAGAGAGAGAGAGAGAGAGTTTAGAGAGAGAGCCAAATCCTCAAGTCCCAATATTTACTCTTACAGAATGTATTTCATGTTCAAATTTTCATCCAGAAATTTTTTTTTTCTGAGGATTGTACCAGTATTTTCATCCAGAATTGAACAAGGAATGTTGGACTTATTAACCAATGAAAATGAAAATCAAAACCACTCGCTGGAATACGAGGGCTTCAAATAAATTAACAAAAGAGAAATTTTGAAAAAAAAATGATGTGATGAACCAGAAGACCAATGTCCAGTGTCTTCAAGAAACCAAGTTAGCTATTGTGACCATCTAATAATAAAGTCATTCTTTTAAGACGGACAGAGCATCAAGAGTTGTTCTTTGAAAACAAAAATGTTTAAGACCTTCACCACATTGTATGAGGACAATTCAAGATAGGGAAGACCCTTTATTGAACATAATGAGTATACAAGTGGTCATTTTGCATCCATATGTACAAATTTGAATTACAATGAATAAAGTCATGCCACAACTACCCAACGCAAACATAAAACCAACACTCATTTTACATCTTTTTGGGTGCACAAACTGACATGGTAACAGAATCTTCTTCTTCTGTTTGGGGGAGGGAGGGGGGGGGTGTTCAATTACCAGCCACCAAATATTAGATTATTGTGTATGTGTAAACAATGGACCAGGAAAATACTTAACACGCTGGTGTTTGCACCAAACATGTTAGTTTCTGGGGGTTAAGTATATATTAAAGTAAGAAGTGTAAAGACACATGTCAATCTAATTTGTTCGGTGCAAAGTAAGTAACTTTTTTTTTTCGCTGGAAATGTAAACTAACCGTTAGGCAATCTTCAGGCCTAAATACAGTGGGAACAATTGCTGCGGAAGCCTTTGAATCAGCATTTCCACCTTCGCTTTCTCCCTCGACCTGTTTGGCTTCGGAGGCGGCATCAGAATTCGATTCGGACCCATCAGTAGAGTCTGAACAAAAGAACCGCCGATACAAATAGGGACCTCTACGGTTTGAACTTCTTAGGGAACCTAAAAGCTGAAGCAATGGCGTATTCGACTCCGTGCCACGCCGAACTTGAGGGGTAAACGACGTTGTGACGGCGTGGAAACGATTTTGCAGACATGAGGATGTCAGAACCTTCAACATGGGTGGCAATAATGGCAAAAGACTAGTATGAATTGGGGATATTGATTGGAAAAAGAGGGTTGACTCGCATCCTAGTTTCGGCTAGTTCAAGTAGGGACTGAGAACAGCCATGGACGAGCTTAGTGGAGGAAGCCGTTTCCTGCGACTCGCAGCTAAGACCCTCTATAAACCCTCCAAATTAAACAAATTACCAATATTACCCTTCAGTTTTATGTCTTTAGACTCTACTAGATTTTTTTAGGTAATAACGATATTTAATTAATTAGTTAGGCAGGATGGAGAGAGTAGTTTGGGCCAGTGACTTGGGCCATGAGAAATCAAAATATTTGAGTTTACTTTTCTAGCAAAATTAGGGGATGTTTGGTAGGAGGTGTTAGAAGGAATACAACAATAACAATAACATACCCAGTGAAATCCCACAAGTGGGGTCTGGGGAGGGTAGGATGTACGCAGACCTTACCACTACCAAAGTAGAGAG
>DF357928.1:0-32989 GCA_000787875.1 Solanum virginianum | reverse complement strand
CCAACACTCCGTCCCATACAGCAAAGCTGGTCTAACCACCAGTCTGTAAAACTTACCTTTGAGTTTGGGAGGTATCTTCTTATCACATAATACTCCAGTAGTCAGTCTCCTGGAGTATTTATGGTATTAGATAATACTATGTTTCGTACGATTTTTGGGCTCATGTATAACTAATTCATGGTATTAGTTAATCCCTCATACATGGTATTAGCTAATGCCTCCCATTTGGTGGTATTAGCTAATACCTCCCATTTGGTGGTATTAGCTAATACCTTTGATTTAATACCATGGGATTAATTATATAAAGATACAAATATCCCTCAAATTCTTTTATTTTTTTTATATTCGTGATTTTATGTTTTATATTTGTAGTTTTGTACTAGTAAATTTGTTTAAATAAATTAGCTTACAAATTTTATTTATTTGTAGGTTCATATATTTATAATATAAAAATAAATAAATTTACAATGTCAAATTTTTACGTTTTATTTATTTGTGGTTTCATATTTACATAATAGACAAAAAAATATTTTGCCATGTCAATCTTTTTTATATATATAATTAATTTAGTTGAGTGATTTTATTGATACAAAATAAAGTTCAATGATGTTAGATATATTCTCAAAGTTTGTAAGATATATACACTATATTAAAACTACAACTTCCAAATTTTTATGTGTAAATATGAATTATTTATTTTACAATTGTTTAACATCTTTTCGATTTTAATAATAGATGGTCTATCTTTATTAAATTAAAAATTGGTATTTTATTAGTGATGAATTTATTAACATCATAATTATTTATTCTCAAATAATTCAAGTGAGGGGTCAATGCGAAAAAGTCGAATTACGGGATTGTCATTATTATGTTATCTTAGACTTTAGGTTTACATTTGATTTTTTTATACAAGAACTATAGTAAGGACGACGGAGACCTTTTTTCCACAGTATTTTGGTTAGTTTAATCTTTAGCCTTTTGTTTTTGATGTTTTCCAATTCATTCATGATGTATTTCACGTTCATAAGTGGATAAGTCTCCATATTCTGGGGTTGTAGCCATAGACAATGTGTAGTTCTTAACTTTGAATATCTATGAATGGTTTCTTTCGGTTATTCCTCTACTATTTTTATCTATACTTCTTAGCCTGATCAACTAGGGGGTAAATTAGTTATTCACTCTGGATTTGAGAGATGTTGGAGTGGACAGAACGCACCAGTATAGGGTGCTTGTTCAACACTAGGAAACTAGGTTAATTCGTGTAAGGGAGACCAGTGACAACTACCCTTACACCTCGCTCGGTTCATAATACGGGAAGATAACTTTAATGCATTTTTATTGGTCTATCTATCCCCGCTCAATGATGTAGCTAGACAGTCAATAACAGTAGGTTAGCAAAGGCGTGCAACCCTGTCAGGTACATTAAACCTTGTGAATCAATAATCAGGAAATCGGACATAGATAGATATTGTTAAGGCTAAACAGAGTCGTAAGGGTTACAACCCTGGAATTACTCATCAATTGATATCTTGTAGTAAAATTCAGATTAATTTAGTAGAAATTTGTTCTTTATAGTCATTTTATTTATCTACATAAATCTCTTTTTACCTAAGCACCATATACGTGATAACTGAAAGTGGTAACCGATTTAAGTCAAATCCTTTGAGTTCGACAACTTGGCTCTTTAATTAGGGTCATTATATTACTTGTGAGTTCACGTACACTTGCGTGTGCTGGGGAGTAACAAGTTTTTGGCGCCATTACTGGGGATTTATAACGAATTGGTTGATTATCAAAGTTGACTTATTTTGTGGTGTTCGCTATATTTGATCTTAGTAGTGTTTTTGTGCAGGTGATTGATAAGTAAGCTAGAAGATAAGGACTCGTGTTTTTGTCAATCCAAGAGGAGAGCAGGGGTTTTGTTCAAAACACCGCCAATTGAACTCGTAGAGCAAGAGGATAACAAGGTGGAGGTTAATCCTGTTGTAGAGAACATGGCAAACAACAACCCACCTGCACCACTAGCACCTGTTGCTGATGCACCATTGACACTGAGGCTAGTGAGGGATGTAGCAATCCCGAGAACCACTAATGTTACTAGCTGCTTTGTCAAGCCTGAGCTTGGTGGCCGGTTGGAGCTCAAACAGAATATGGTCCAGTGTTACACTCTACTGGAAGTTCACGGGGCTTCCTCATAAAGATCCACAAGTCCATCTTCAGAATTTTTTCGATATTGTTTATACTTTCATTCCTATGGGGATGAACTGTGATTATGTGAGGATGACATTGTTTCCTTTTCACTACTGGGGAATCCCGGAGGTGGTTACAAATTGAGCTACGAAACTCCATAGCATCCTGGGATGATCTGGCTCGTAAGTTTCTCACTTGATTCTTCTTATCTTGCAAGACAGCAAAACTTAGAAGTGAGATCCTGAGTTTCAAGTAGAGGTCTAGGGAGAATCTATATCAAGCGTGGGACAGGTTCAAAACTCTATTGATCAATTGCCTACACCATTGTCAGGCTAACGAGGTACTGGTCCATAACTTCATCGAACGGTTTGAACCCTATACCAAAATTCTTCTTGATTCAGCTGCAGAGGGTTAAGCAATGGAGAAGACATACGATGAATTGTATGCTCTTCTCAACAGAATTGCTCAAGGAAACCCAGAATGTAATGGAGGATCCAGCTGACCGACAGTCCAGAAGCAGGCCGGGGTATTAGAAATTGATGCAATAACGAGCCTGCAATCTCAAATGGCGGCCATGCAGAATATAATGACCACAAACTTTAACAATTTGGCTTTGGGTCTACAATAGTAAGCACCGATAGAAATGGAACAACAACAAGCCCCCGTCAATATGGTACAACAACAGCAAGTGAGTTGGCGTGATGTTTGTAGGGGGCGACCACACGGCTGAATCATGCGAACCTAATGCAGAAGTAGTAAACTTTGTGGGTAATGCTAACAGAGGGGGCTATCAAGGATCTGGAACACATATAACCCGAATTGGAGGAACTACCCAAACTTCTCATGGGGTGGAAATCAGCAGAATCAAGGGCCACCTCAGCAAAGACCACAGGGTGGAAGTGTTTATCAGAATTAGCCGGTCCAGCAGCCTACAAGACAGGCTAATTTAAACACCATGATGGATAGTGAGGTGTTGAGGTAAATTTTGGCAAACCAGAATAGGTAAGAGGAGGAGATTCAGAGGCACAAGTAGGATCTGCAGAATTTGGAAAAGCAATTGGGATAGTTGGCCAACTGAATAAATTCCAGACCTCAAGGAGGCCTACCTGGTAACACTGATCCCAGCCCAAAGCAGGTAAATTCGGTCAACATAAGAAGTGGAAGGCCCTTAACTGAATTGGTCTCCAAGAAGAAAAAGAGGGATGATCAAGATGCTACACAGAATAATGAGACTGGCAATCCCAGCCCAAGCACTGATGAGGCAACTCTATTGCCAAAACCTCCTCTTCCATTCCCACATAAGCTCAGGAAGAAGAAGGAGGATAATTGGTTTCAAAAGTTCTTCGGGCTGCTAAAATAGGTATGTCACGACCCAAGCCTAGGGCCTAGACGTGATCGGCGAATGGAGAACTCGAAGGGACTCCAAACAAGCCTCATGACATATATTACACATCCTTGGTCGCGAAAGCAATGTAAAACAACATAAGAAATATAAACAAGGGGAATTGGGACTAAGGGAGAGAGAGAGATTTATACTTAAATAGCTTGAATATCATAAGTGAGTCAAAGCTCAAGCATAATACATAACATGTCCAACAGCACCTCTACTACGTTAGCTAAGAGCGGGGGCCAAGACAAACAACTGGGCTCACCCTTATAGTTAATACATACATAAAAGAAAGATAGTCTTAGAACATAGTATAAGAGAATATTCATTATCTCCGGAATGGAGGACTCACCAAAGGCTAACTTGAACAATTTGTCTAGCCATAAGAAGGATCAATAGGCGCTCTGGTTTCTACATGGTAATGTTATGTAGGCATAGAGTATACTTTAGTACGTTGGAATGTACTAAATATGTAGGATGTAATGCAACAAGAGATAGGCATCATAATCAAAATGTATAACAACAAACAATAGGCATAATATAACAATATGACATATATGATCAATGCTAAAGTAAAACATGATTAAATAACTCATGCTCATATGGAATATTATATGTGTAGAATAGACCAAGTGAACTACTTCCCAACTCTAAGGCACACCATTCCTTGAATGGTGATTGAGGCTTGATACCCCTCTCAATAAGGCATCCGAGGCTTGACACCCCTTCGTCAAGGTGATTGAGACTTGGCACCCTCTCAACGAGGTAATTGAGACTTGGCACCCTCTTAATAAGGTGATTGAGGCTTGGTACCCCCTCGTCAAGGTGATTGAGACTTGACACCCTCTCAACAAGGCGATTGAGGCTTGGTACCCCCTCAACAAGACATCCGAGGCTTGACACTCCCTCGTCAAGGTGATTGAGACTTGGCACTCTCTGAACAAGGTGATTGAGGCTTGGTACCCCTTCAATAACGCAATCAACTTGCAATATTATAGATACTTTTCATGAATTCAACATATGTACATACTTTCATTATCATAAAGTCATCATATACCTGCATTTCCTCTCATTATTATACATCATATGCATACCATCATCTCGTCATCATTCCATCATTATTTTATCATCATATAATCATCATAACACCATTCAACTCATAAGACATGCATTAGACCTTCAATTCCTTAAGAAACCTTAGTTGGACATTTTATCAAACACTTGGCGGGTGTGAAATGAGGGTGAAAGACCATGCAATTTAGAGATGAAATCATGCCATAAAATCTATTGTAAAACCACTAATCAATACCTTGCAACACCCTCAAGACATAAACATCCAAACTCCTCATCAAATCTTACATTAGATCCAAGATTTAAAGCTAAAAACATGCTAAAACAACCATACTTTCATGAACTAAAATCATTGTGCAGTAAATTTCTCAATATACAAGACCCACATGTAAAATCAACTTTAAATCATGCAATATTAGTAAAAAGGAGGCTTAGGCACCATGGGTGGAAGGAACCAATGGTTCAACACCACACACCTTAGCTTTGGAGAACCCTTGAAAGAGATTGAAGATGGAGACTTAAAACTTGAATGAAATCTTTAAGATTGGTCTTGAGTTTTGGGACTTCAATTTAGGGTGAAATATGAGAAAAAGTGTTTGAGAGGATATTGGGGAATATTTAGGATGATATGAGGGTGAAACACGACCAAAATAACACCGGTCCCCATCACGAAGGCGACGCAGATGCTCACTGGAATTCTGCATTTTCTGCACAAATGAATTCTACAAAAATGGGCATAAATCCTTCATCTAAACTTAAAATGAGGTGAAACTAAGTGCGTGGGAAAGATAATTAAAAAGCTTTAAGTTGGTAGGTCATGAGCCACTCAATGCTTTGTTTTCTAAGAGATATACCCCTTCAAAGTTGACCCTCCTAAATAACATTTAGTGCGATTTTTGAATTTTGATACGGTTGCTCTAAAATTTTGGTTAGAGCCATTTTCCACTCAATTTTATCCTCTAAACAAGAATATAAAGTTGGATTTTCAAAATAATGAACTGATTTTTAGATATATGGAAATTACGATTCCGGGCACTTCCGAGGCACATTTTTTGGCACTTTTTGGTGTCGTAACAAGGTACAAATTAACTTACCATTGATTGATGGTTTGTAGGGGATCCCAAAATACGCCAAATATGTCAAGGATATTTTTGCTAACAAAACTAAGTGGGCTGAGTATGAGACTGTGACACTGACAGAGGCTTGCAGTTCCAAAATTCTCAATAGATCGCACTTGCCAGCAAAGTTAAAAGATCCAGGGAGCTTCACTGTGCAAGTAACTATCGGGAGTCATCTGAATGCTAGGGGCTTGTGTGATCTGGGAGCAAGCATAAACCTTAAGCCCACTTCCTTGTTCCTAAAGCTGGGGCTTGAAAGGTCGAAGCCAACCACCATTATGTTACAACTGGCAGATAGGTTCGTGGCTAGGTCCGATGGAGTTATTGAGGATGTCTTAGTCCAAGTGGGATCTCTCATTTTTCCTGTGGACTTTGTCATTCTAGATTTTGAGCTAGACTTTGAGGTCCCATTCATACTTGGGCGCCTGTTCCTAGCTACCGGAGGGGCATTATCGATGTCGCGATAGGGATGCTCACCATGAGAGTGCATGATAAGATGGAAGTGTTCGATGTGTACTAGGCTATGAAGCTATAGACTGCTTATGAAGATCTAGCAGCCATCACAGTGATAGATAGTGCAGTTGTTGTGAGCCAGGTTAAGATTGAAGATCCATTAGCTAGGGTTTTACTGAAATAAGGGCAAGTGGATGATACTGAGGCCCACAAAATTAAGAGTGTGCTAAATGCTCACACTGTGAGTATGCTGAAAAAGATGAATAAGCCATTAAACTAGGTCTTGGGACCATTGCCCAAACCCTTAGTTGAAGAAGCTTTTTAGTTGGAGTTGAAGCAGTTACCATCATATCTTAGGTATGAATTTCTTGGAGAAAATAATATATTACGTGAAATCTTGTCTACTTCATTGACTACAACCCAGTTAGATGCTGCTGTTGCGGTGCTGAAGAAAAAAAAGAGAGTAATGGGGTGGCAGATGTCTGACATCCTGGGTATCAGCCCATCCTTATGCATGCACAAAATCTTCATGGAGGAGGGTTACAAGCCAGTGGCTCAACCGCAGAGAAGGCTGAATCCAATCATAAAATAGATAGTAAAGAAAGAGATTATCAAATGGTTGGATGCAGGGACCATCTTCTCCATTTCAGGCAGCAAATGGGTAAGCCCTGTACAATGTGTCCCCAAGAAAGGCGGGATGACAGTTGTCACCAATGAAAAGAATAAGCTGATTCCAACTAGAATGGTGATGAGGTGGCCAATTTGCATGGATTACAGAAAATTAAACAATGCCACCAGGAAAGACCATTACCCTGTGCCTTTCATTGATCAGATGCTGGATAGACTCACTGAGCAGGAGTATTATTGCTTTCTTGATGGGTACTCGAGATACAACCAGATAACCATTCCACCCGAGGACCAAGAAAACATAACCTTCATATGTCCATATGGGACATATGCATTCAAACGCATGCCTTTTGGTTTGTGCAATGCACTAGCCACTTTCCAAAGGTGCATGATGGCTATCTTTTATGACATGGTGGAGGACTTCGTGGAGGTGTTCATGGATGATTTCTTGGTCTTCGGTGAATCTTTTGAGTGTTACGTTTGGAATTTGAACAGAGTACTAGCACAGTGTGAGGAGACTAGCCTCGTTCTTAACTAGGATAAATATCACTTCCTAGTTAAGGAGGGGATAGTCTTAGGCCACAAAGTGTCCAAGAAGGGGTTGGAGGTAGACAGAGCCAAGATAAAGGTGATTGATAAGCTACCACCACCAGTTTTAGTCAAAGGAGTTTGAAGTTTTCTAGGACACACAAATTTCTACCGCAGATTTATTAAAGACTTCTCAAAGATTCGAAAACCACTGTATGCCCTATTGGAGAAAGAGGTACTATTTCACTTTGATGAATCTTGTTTGCAGGTGTTCGAATTGCTGAAAAGAAGTTAGTGGAGGCTCATACCCTGGGTAGCACCTGATTGAGGTCTCCCATTTGAGATAATGTGTGATGCTAGTGATATAACAGTGGGTGCGGTACTGGGGCAATGAGAGACAGAGTTTTCCACTCTACATACTATGCCAGCAAGACCTTAGATGCAATATAAAGCAATTATACAGTCACTAAAAAGGAAATGTTGGCATTATTATATATATTTGATAAATCAAACCTTATTTGGGAGGGACCCAAGTATTGGTGTTCACAGACCACGCGACCGTGAAATACTTGTTCAATAAAAAGGATGCAAAACCGTACCTAATCAGATGGATCCTATTACCCCAATAGTTCAATATTGAGATCAAGGATTGAAAGGGGAGCGAGAACCAGGTTGTTAATCACCTATCCCGTCTGGAAACTGATGCTCACATAGGTGAGCTATTGCAGATCAAAGAAGAGTTCCCTGACGAACAGCTGCTTGCAATTAAGGTGGAGCAATTACCATGGTATGTTGATATTGTAAACTACTTGGTGAGTGGTGTGTTCCCTCCTGATGCAACATACAGCAGAAGAAGAGGTTGTCTCATGATGCGAAGGCATATATTTGAGATGAGCCTTACCTTTTCAAATAAGGAGCTGACCACATGGTGAGGAGGTATATTCCGGAGGCGAAGATGAAGCAAATTCTGGAGAGATGTCATGCCTCTCCATATGGGGGTCATCATAGTGATGACAGAATAACACACAATATATTACAATTAGGCTTATTCTGGCCTACTTTGTTTAAAGATGCTATTCAGTTCTCTAGGGCCTGTAATGCTTGCCATTAGACTGGTGCTATATCTCGGAGGCATGAGATGCCCCTAAAAAATATTCTGGAAGTGGAGATCTTTGATGTTTGGGGTATTGACTTCATGGGCATATTTCCACCATCATTCGATTGTCATTATATCCTGGTAGCTATTGATTATGTATCTAAATAGATAGAAGCAGCAACCTTCCCTACCAATGATGCTAAGGTGGTGAGTAAGTTCCTTAAGAAGAATATCTTTACACGGTTTGACACTCCAAGAGCTATTATCAGTGATGGTGGTACCCACTTTCTCAACCAAACTGTGAAAAACTTTCTGGCAAAGTATGGCATCAGACACAAAATGGCCACGACATATTATCTGCAAACCAGCGGGCAGGTGGAGGTATCAAATGGGGAAGTAAAGTAAATATTGCAGAAGACAGTAAATGACACCCAGAAAGATTGGGCAGTAAAGCTTGATGAAGCTTTGTTGGTGTATATCACTGCATATAAAACCCTAATTGGAACCTCTCCTTACAGGCTGGTGCATGGCAAGGCCTGTCATCTGCCTATAGAGCTCGAGCATTAGGCATATTATGCGATAAAGAAGCTGAATCTTGACCCTGAGCTCGTAGGTAGGAAGAGACTAAAGCAATTGGTGGAGTTGGATGAATTCCAGCTCCAAGCCTATGAAAATGCTAAGCTCTACGAGGAGCGAACCAAAAAGTGGCATGACCGGCACATAGTCAAGTGGAACTTTGAGTCAGGTCAAAAGATATTGCTCTTTAACTCCCGTCTTAAATTGTTTCTAGGGAAGCTAAGGTCCAAATGGAGTGGACCGTATGTAGTGGTAGCGGTTACACTCGATGGTACAATGAAGTTGAAGGACTTGACCATGAACCAAACTTTTTTGGTGAATGGTCAATGTGTCAAACACTATTACGGTGAGGACATAAATCAAGTGGAGGAGGCCATTGACTTGGCCAATGATGAATAAGATGATAATGCATTGTGCTGTGACATTAAATTAGGCGTTGTATGAGAGGCAACCCGTGGTAAGGTGACATTGTTTATTTTCTTTTAACAAAACAAAAATCAGAAAATCAGGTCCCGTACAAACAAATTGTGAAAAATTTGCGCAAGTACAGGTCTGCGATGCCTCTGCATCGCGAACCCTGTGCAATTTCGTAAAAATTTTTCCTTCCTTATTTCCCGATGATTTGTTGGGTATTTTTTGTGTTTTCTTGGTCTAATACATTAGTTTTATTGTTTTGAAGCATGTTTAGGTGTTCGGGGAATTTTTCGAAGGGCGGAGCAAAAAAATACAAATTTTAAGAAGCACAAAACTGTGAGCATTCTTGATGGTACAACAACGTGGACCCATCGTGGATGCTTACTATTTCTGCATGAAGGAAGAAATTTTTTTAGGTGTAGATTAGCGTTCTCTCCACGATGCAGAGGAACGCGGATATATATTAATTTCTCCGCGTGTTAATGTGGCCCTACCCCCATTTAAATACCCCAAACCATTTTCTTCTTCCTTTTAACACATACCCCACGACCCCAAACCCCTATTTCCTCCATTTTTATCTCTTTTTCTTCCCTCTTTCACCTAAAAATTCAAACAAGTTCGCATCACACGTCAAGTTTTTCTTTGCGCAACCCTTCCTTTGCACAACTCTAATTTTACTTCATTCCATGGCTTTGAGGTACGAAATTTTGCATTAACTCTTATTTCCCCAATCTTTTATCTTTGATCTTTGATTTATTGATTTCGTGACCAACGATGTGTAATGATGCTTTATGACGCTTGCTTGGGATCCCTTTGGGTTTCCCTTGCACCGTGTCACGTCTAGGCCCTAGGATTGAGTCATGACAAACTTGGTATTAGAGCACTAGGTTGATGGATTCTTGGAGTCCAACACACCGCATCGATTAAAGTCCTATTCATGGTTGTGAAGTGCGCTATGACTATGAATGGGAGGTTATGAGGCATTTTAGGAAATGTTTTCCTTCTTCATGTTCTATGTCATGCTATAGAGTTGTGGTAAGTTTTCCCCCCTAACAATTATTCGTTGCTATCCTAGTTCATGCCAAACACTAAAGGAAGACGGGCCCAAACTCCCGAGGAGCAACCTACCAATAGTGAACTCCGGGATGCTCTTACTATGCTTGCCCAAGTGGTGGCCAACCATGTCCAACAAGTGGCCTAAGCCCCTCATGCTACTACCCCTGGAGCTAGGATAAGAGACTTTATGAGGATAAATCCTCTGATTTTCTATGGGTTAAAGGTGAATGAAGATCCACAAGAATTCAGTGATGAGGTCTACAAAATCTTGAATATCATAGGTGTTGGACCGAATGACAAGGCAGAGTTCACAGCATACCAACTCAAAGGGGTAGCCAAATTTGGTATGAGCAATGGAAGGGTAAGAAGTCAGTTGGTAATTTGGTGCTTTGGAAGGAGTTCAAATTGGCCTACCTTAAAGATTTTGGCATAGATCTCCTTCCTGATACTCAACCTATCTTTATTCCCTCTTACTGTATGGCCCCAATGGAGTTGAAGCAGTTAAAGGAGCAATTGAAAGATTTATTGGAAAAGGCATTTATTAGACCTAGTCAATCATCTTAGGGTGCTCCAGTGTTGTTTGTGAAAAAGAAGGATGGCTCACTTAGGATGTGCATTGATTATCGGCAACTCAATAAGGTCACTATAAAGAATAAATATCCTTTTCCAAGGATTGATGATTTGTTTGACCAATTGTAAGGGGCTAGCTTCTTTTCGAAGATTGATCTTCGGTCTGGGTATCAACAAGTGAGGGTGAGGGAGTATGATATTCTAAAGACAACCTTTCAGACTAGATATAGGTATTATGAGTTTGTTGTGATGTCATTTGGGTTGACTAATGCACCGACCATCTTCTTAGGAGCTTCTTGGGATTTGCGGGTTACTATAGAAGGTTTGTGAATGGGTTCTCCTCCATTGCTTCCCCTATGACCAAATTGACTCAAAAGAAGGCTAAGTTTATATGGACCGATGAATGTGAGAGAAGCTTTCAAACATTGAAGGATAGGCTTGTGTCCGCTCCTATATTGTCACTGCCGGATGGGCTTGAGGGTTTTGTAGTGTATTGTGATGCATCTAGAGTTGGTTTGGGTTGTGTGGTTATGTAAAGTAGTAAGGTCATAACTTATGCATCTAAACAACTCAAGGTACATGAAAGGAACTACCCTACCCATGATCTAGAGTTAGCTGCTGTTGTGTTTGCATTAAAGATTTGGCGTTATTATTTATGTGGGGTGCATGTTGATGTCTTCACTGATCATAAGAGCCTCTACCTTGTCTTCACTAAAAAAGATCTCAACTTGAGACAAAGAAGATGGCTAGAACTTCTTAAAGACTAACATGAGTGTGCATTATCATCCGAGTAAGGCAAATGTGGTAGCGAATGCTTTGAGTCGGGTGTCCATGGTGGCCTAGCTCATGTGGATGGTGGTGATAAGCAAATAGCTAGGGAGGTGCATAAATTGGCTAGATTAGGGGATAGGTTAGAAGACGTTGGTGATGGTGGTGTTGTGGTTGTTGATGGGCCTAAGTCTTCTTTGGTTGATGAGGTGATAGCAAAACAAGATCTAGACTCCTCTTTGCTTGAATTGAAGGCCTTGGTGAAAGAGGGCAAAGTAGTGGTTTTCTCCTATGGGAGAGATGGTGCTCTTAGATACTAAGATAGTTTGTGTATGCCTTGTGTTGATGATTTGATGGAGAAAATTCTTGATGAGGCCCATAATTCTTCTTATTCTATCCTCTCTGGTTCCACTAAAATGTATAGAGACTTGATGGATGTGTATTGGTGGGGAGGCATAAAGAGGGACATTGCCAAATTTGTTTTCGGGTGCCATAGTTGTCAACAAGTCAAAGCCAAGCATCAAAGGACGGGTGGCCTAACCCAAGACATAGAGATTCCCACTTGGAAGTGGGAGGTTATTAATATAGACTTTGTGTCTGGGTTGCCCAAGACTAGAAAGGGTTTTGATTCCATTTGGGTGGTGGTTAATAGGATGAGGAAATCTGCTCACTTTCTACTAGTTAAGACCATTTATGGGGATAAAGAGTTCGCAAGGTTGTACATCTATGAGTTTGTGAGGTTACATGGGAATGCTTTATCCATCATATTAGATTGTGGTGCACAATTCACTTCACACTTTTGGAGGTCTTTTTAAAGGGGTCTTGGTACCACAGTTCACCTTAGTATGGCCTCTCACCCTCAAATGGATGGCCAAGCCAAAAGAACCATTCGAACAGTTGAGAACATGCTAAGGGCTTGTGTATTTGTGTTGAGGGGTAGTTGGGATGACCATCTTCCTTTGATTGAGTTTGCCTACAACAATATCTATCACTCTAGTATCGATATGGCTCCTTTTGAGGCTCTTTATGGGAGACGTTGTAGATCACCGGTGGGTTGATTTGAGGTTGAAGAGGTAGCTTTGTTGGGGTCAAAACCTTATATGGCTCCTTTTGAGGCTCTTTATGCTAGACGTTGTAGATCACCAATTGGTTGGTTTGAGGTTGGAGAGGTGGTTTATTTGGGACCGGATCTAGTTATGGAGGCTCTTGAGAAGGATAAGATGATTAGGGAAAGGTTGAGAAGATCCTAAAGTCGTCAAAAATCTTATGCCGATGTGAGAAGAAGATACCTTGAATTCAAAGTGGGTGATTGGGTTTATTTGAAAGTTTTTCCAATGAAAGGTGTGGTCTGTTTTGGCAAAAAGGGAAAGTTGAGTCCAAGGTATGTTGGTCCTTATGAGGTCTTGAGGAGGGTTGGAAAGGTAGCTTATGAATTGAAGTTGCGTAGTGAAATAAATTTGGTTCACTCGGTGTTCTATATCTCAATGTTGAGAAAATATGTTGGTGACCCTAATGCTATTGTGCTTCTTGATGTTGTGGGTGTTGTTGAGGATAACTTGACCTACGAGGAGGTTTCGGTTCAGATCCTAGATAGACAAGTGAAGAGATTGAGGAATAAGGGGGTGACATCTATTAAGGTCCTTTGGAGGAACCAATAAATTGAAAGTGCTACTTGGGAGGCCGAAGCGGACATGCAAAAATGGTATCCTTATCTTTTCCACTCAAGGCTAAGATACTAATTCTAAGTCCCCTATGTCATTCATATGCATCCATGTTTAGGGGCTAAGACAAAGTAACTGGGCTCTTTCACTTACCACATTTATCTAAACTGGAGGTAAGCAAGCCTAAGGAACTAATTCTAAGTCCCCTATGTGATTTCAAGTCTTATATTTCAGCCCCTATTCATTCATATGCATTCATGTTTAAGTTGGCTAGTTTATGACGATTTTACCCTTTAGTTGAGATTTTAAAAATGGTATTTTAAATGCAATGTTGCATTCTTGTTGGGACATATTTATTCATGATTCATTTACATTGAGATTTTGAAAATGGTGTTTTAGATGTAATATTGCACTTTAGTTGGGATTGGTTCATTTGTGATCATTCTTGTCTTGTATGTCTCTTTTACATTCGAGGACGAATGTTCCCAAGGGGGAGATATTGAAACGACCCCAAAAGGTGCCCAAAAACGTGCCTTGGAATGCCCAAAATTTTAAATTCCATATATCTTAAAATCTGTTTGTTATTTTGAAAATCCGACTTCATATTCTTGTTCAGGGGGTCCAAATTAGGGGGGTAGGGGTCTAACCCAAATTTTAGAGCAACCGTAGCAAAATTTAATTTTTCCAAAATTTCAATTTTCAATGGCAGTCCGCGACAGCTCCACGACACGCCTCTGTTGCGTAGCAGTGTTAATTTTGCCTAGTTTACTTGTCTCGGTCCAAGACTTTTAAGTTTTGGGCCTAAGTGTTCCCATGCATGTTTTTACCTATACTTAGTCATATTTTCACTCCCCAAACTCAAGTCCCAAACCCTCATCTTAAGCTAAGGTTCTTCTTCAAGCTTCAAGTCTCTATCTCCAATCTTCACCAAGTTTATCTCTAAGCTAAGGTATGTGGGTTTCTTTCTTAGGTTCCTTTCACCCATGATACCCAAGCGTCATTTTACATAAATTGCATGATTTAAAGTTGATTTACAAATGGGTTTTGATTATTGTGAAATTTACTGCACATTATGTTAAAGCTATGTAAAGTTGTGACTATTTTGTTATGTTTTTGCTATAAATCTTTGATCTATTGTAAGATTTGAGAAGGGGTTTTGATGTATGTGTCTTGAGGGTGTTGCAAGGTTTTTATTGATAGTTTTTTATAATGGATTTTCTTGCATGATTTCATTTTTATATTTCATGGTTTTATACTAGCATTGTAAAATATTGCATTAGACCATCCAGATCCGGGGGATAAGAGCCCGGGTAACTATGTTGGGGGGTTTATACTCATCAACCATGCGATGGGTTTATACTTTGTCACTGTGTTGGTAAGGTGTGATTACCATCAACCATGTGAGGGGTTTATACCACACAACTACCAAGGGGTTTATACCTTGAACAACTAGCTTGGTCTCTTCTACACGTATGATATCCTATATAAGCCTGAGTTACTTAAGCATGTTTACTTAGGCATTGATCATACATGTCATATTGTATATTATGTCTATTGCTACTAGCTTGGTCTCTCCTACACATATGATATCCTATATGAGCATGAGTTACTTAAGCATGTTTTACTTAAGCATTGATCATACATGTCATATTGTATATTATGCCTATTGTTTAATATTATGCATTTTGATTATGATGCCTATCGATTGTGTTATTATATCCTACACAGTTAGTACATTCAAATATACTAACGCATACTCTATACCTACATGATGTCACCATGTAGGAACCGGTGCCCAAGTTGATCATCCTCCTCTACGTGGCTGGTTCGGTGCTATTCAAGCAGTTAGTGAGTCCTCTACTTCAAGGACCTAGTCTATGTTTCTTCTATTATGTATTGTCATCTTTATTGAGTATTTTGACTATGAGGGTGAGCCTGGTTACTTTGTCTTAGCCCCCGCTCTTATCTATGTATTAGAGGTATTTGTTGGACATGTTAAGTATCTATGATATGAGTTTAACTCTTGTCTTTTGACCATGATATTGTGCAAGCTTTTCCCTTAGCCCCGTTTTCCCCATTCTTTCATTTTCGATGCTTGACTTATTGCCTTTGCGACCAAGGATTTGTAATGATGCTTTATGAGGCTTGCTTAAGATCCCTTCGGGTTCCTCTTTGCGCCATGTCACGTCTAGGCCCTAGGCTTGGGTCATGCCAACCACCCATCAATAAACAACTTACTTTACTTTATCTTTCAGTTACTTTTGAGATGGTTCTTTTGGTGGTCACAATATTTGAGTTATAGGAATGTAGATATAGCATGTGACATGTAAATAGTCATAAAAGACAAGACTTTAATGAAAGGAGTATGTAACACAAGTATTGAAATGCGTAGGAGATGAAACAACAAATGAACTTTGTTTAGCGGTATAAGCTCGTGTATCTTGGTATTCAAGTATGTATGCAGATTTACAAATGACTATGTATGGGAGAATATGTATATATGAAAGAGTGGAGATACGGTTCTTAGTTATATCGGAGTTGGTAAGTGCCTTTATGTGCCAAGGAAGGCTCTAGGCTCCATGCCAAATAATACAAAATTAGTAGTCTTACATACCACGTTGTACGACCTCGCTACTACATCGAGATAACCTTGCTTTCCTCCAATTATTTATCTACAATACAGTAGGTGATAAAACTTGCATTAGCAGCCAATAGATACATCTTGACAGCCTAATCTCATAAAAGAACAACACACAGGCAACAAGAATGTAATTATAAACCCGAGCGTATTCTTTCAACCTTTTCGCCACTAATCATATTTCCTAATACACATTCTCATATACATATCATATGCAGATTGTTTTAGTGTCCTAACCTTCTCACAATAGCCCACAAAGCACAACACATAACAATTACACACAACATACAAGTATGCAACATCATATTATGTATTCTCACTATATTTCGACGTCAATAATCCCGGACCTGTTCCAACTTTAACCAAACTATGTCCAACATTTTTAAGCACAAAAATAGTCTTAAAAAAAGTACAAAAATAGTCCTAAAATAGGTGGAGATCGTGAAGCAACAATTCCCAATTACCAGCCAACAAGTTTCTTCAAAGAGAACAATTAAGATATTCTACATTTTTGTGGAGTGTAACGATGGTGAAGCAACCTAGTTACATCACTACCAAACTAAACCTTGTTAAAAAGATAAATCTTACTTCTTAGTCCAGCCAACCAAGAACAAAAAAGCCTCTTAATTAACAAGAAAAGTGTACAACAATCCTTCGGACACTTGCTGTCCAAAATTTTAGCACAAGTATAAGCAGCCCATTTCTCTTATTTTTCATGAAAAACCATACTAAACACACAAGTAGCTTTGCTTACCTTTATATTCAAGGTTTAGGGCCTTCTTAGGAACCCTGGAAGTCTCTCATGGATGTTTGGTGAAGTCAAGAAAGAGTAGAGAGAAAACTTAAGGAAAGTTGATTTGTTTTCAAAGTTTAGAATGTCTTAAAAATGCTGATTTTTAAGCCGTTTTAAAGGGACTCTTTGGCCAACTTTCTCTTGAGATTTTGACCATATATTAACAAATATTAACAAGCTAGTGGTGCAGCAGCTTGACGCTCTCACTTGGTCCTAAATAGGTCTCAAAGTAGATAGGTCTTGGTTGCCCACTTTTCCTAATTTTTCTTCACTTATTTTGGGCCCAAATTTTCAAGTGGGTTGTGATATAATTGGGCCCTTTTATTATTCATCTTGGGCTATAAATATTTTCCATTTGCGATGCTAAAATATGAGCTAAAGTCACACCCTTAACACGAACTTTGTTCATTATCGTGAAGTCCCCGACATTATCACCGGTATGTTAAAGATCCACAATCTTGATGTATATGCTTTATTGGATCCAGGTGCCTCTCTTTCTTTCATTACTATTATCGGACTCTGACAGATTCGGCGTCAGGCCTCGTGTTTGTCTAAATAGCAAATTTAAGCTAAGCAAGTAGGTGACTCACCTGCTAGCTTCCTAAGTTCTACAAGCACCCACTTCTTTTACTTCGTTTTAGGCCATGATCTCCTCAATTTGACTTAAAGCTTGTATACACTTACTTGTCTTAAACGTTAGATGTACACATAGTCCTCTAATCTGAAACTCAAGCACTTTTAAAAATGATTGCTTATTTGGCCAAGCCATATCATGTTCCGTTTTCTTAGAACTAGTACATATAAGGTGTGGGGTATTACAAAGGCCCTTCATTAGTTCTCACAATTGACCCTTGATTCATAGATCCAAACATAGTAAAACAGTCACAATTTCATAAGCCCAACATAGTGTGCTGTGATTTTCATAATAGATAAGACCTATGAATAAGTCAACTTTAAATCATGCAACTTTAAGCAAAAGAGCTTGGGTATCATGGGTGAAAGGAACCTATGAATGAAACCCACATACCTTAGCTTTGGAGATGAACTTGATGAAGATTGAACATGGAGACTTGAAGCTTGAGTGCAATTTTTATGAATCTGGAAAGGGTTTTGAGACTTGAGTTTAGGAGTAAAATATTTGGATAAGTGTTTGAGTGAATATTGGGAAATGTTTAGAATGATATAAGGGTAGAAAATGGCTAAGTCTAGGTATATCCACGTCCGAAAACACTTAGGCCCAAGACTTAAAAGTCTTGGATGCAAGAAAAATAACTGGACAGAAAATGTACATGTTCGCGTCATGGACAAGATGCGAAAATCTATTTTCTTCATCTGTGCGCCCTTGGTGCATCGTGCTAGGGGCGTGAAAAGCTCTCTAGAAATCATCACATAGATAATAGAAATTGCTAATTGTTTGCTCTTAAATCGGGGTTAGACCCATGACATGCCCAATCATCTAGTTGAGGGGTGATATACCTCAATCACCTTGTTGGGGGAGGGGTGACATGTCTCACTCACCTTGTTGAGAGGTGACATACATCAATCACCTTACAAGGGGGGTGCCATGCCTTAGATTCCAAGTAGTAGTTCGTTAGTCTGTATTGATATGGTCTCTTCCTACAAGTGATACATATTATGCAAGTTATATGATTTACAAACATGTTTTACTTCAAGCATTGATCATGCATACCATATTGAAATATACTTATTCATTGCTTATGATTACACATTTTGACTATATTGGCTTATGTCTTGTTGTATTGTATCTTACATACTTAGTACATTCGCACATATTAACGCATACTCTATGCCTATATGATATTACCATGTTGGGATCGGAGAACCTCTCGATCATCCTCCACGTGGCTAGTTTGGTACTTTGGAAGATAAGCTTTGGTGAGTCCTCAAGTCCAAGGACACTATCTATGCTACTCTTACTATTTGATATTTCTTTATGTTGAACACTTAATACTATGAGAGTGAACCCTGAAAGCGTCTTGGCCCCCTCTCCATTCCATGTTAGAGGTGTTGTTGGATAATTGATTTACTTATGCTATGAGTTTAACTCTTTTATACTTTAATAAATATCAAGACTTCCCCTAGGCCGTTTCCCTTATTTATATCCCTTGTGTTGTTTATTTTGCTTTTGCAACCAATGATGTATGAATAATATGCTAAGAGGCTTGTTTAGGGCCCCCTTTGGGTTCCCATTCGCCGTATTACATCTAGGCCCTAGACTTGGGTCGTGATAGTACTGCCATGCTTATTGGGTATATGGACATGTCCCAGCTCATGGAATACACTTAACAACTTGAGGAAGAGAAGCTTAGAAAGAGAAAAATGGGTTAGAAGGAGAAGAATTGGGGAGTCTAAGTGGGCTCGACTTGATGGTGGATTCCAAGGTATTAAAGGTGATCATTTCCAACAAGGACACAAATTCTAAAGCCAAGAGTCCTCTAATGCCCAAGGCCAAAGATTTGCTAATGATAGGGTGCCTAACCTTAGGGCTCAAGGTGGTAATGGTGGTCCAATCATTCCTTGGTGTGAAAGGTGTAGTAAGAATCATGGTGGTAGATGCTACAAAGACATGGGTTCTTGCTTTGGGTATGGCAAAATGGGACACAAGGTTGCAGAGTGTCCAAACAAAGGTAACGATGGCATCTTTAAGGACAAGGTACTCATGTTGATCAATAGGCATGAGGAGGTCAATAAGGAGGTGCTCTGCATCACAATAGATTTTGCGCTCTTTAAGGGAGACAAGGGGTTGATGAAGTCCCCGACATTATCACCGGTATGTTAAAGATCCACAATCTTGATGTATATGCTTTATTGGATCCAGGTGCCTCTCTTTCTTTCATTACTCCATTTATTGCTAATCAGCTTCATGCGTTTCCCAAATTGTTATGTTTACCCTGTGAGGTGTCTACCCTCATCGGTGAGTCTATTCTTGCTAAAAGAGTCTATAGGGATTGTCCCGTGTCTGTATTGCATAAATTTTGCCTTGTGATTTTATTGAACTAGACATGATAGATTTTGACATCATTCTTAGGATGGATTGGCTACATGCATATCATGCCACTATCAATTGTAGGGCTTGTAGGATTAAGTTCCAATTCCATAATGAACCCATGATTCGATATTCAAGGGTAGGTTCATCTCTTATCTTAGGGATCTCGATTCTGAAGTCCCTCCTATTGAGTCGATTTAGGTGGTCAATGAGTTTCTTGATGTCTTTTCTGATGAACTTCTGGGTATCCCTCCCAAATGGGAGATAGATTTTGATATAGACCTCCTTCCCGATAGTCAATCCTTTTTCATTCCTCCCTATCGAATGGCCCCGACGGAGTTGAAAGAGTTAACAGACCAATTGAAAGACTTATTGGGAAGTGATTTATACGGCCTAGTAAGTCACCTTCGGGTGCACTGGTGTTGTTTGTGAGGAAGAAGGATGGCTCCCTTAGAATGTGTATTGACTATTGGAAACTTAATAAGGTCACCATGAAGAACATGTACCCTTTGTCAAGGATAGATAACCTATTTGATGAACTATACGAGGCTAGTCACTTCTTGAAAATTAACCTTCGGTCCGATTATCATCAATTGAGGGTAAGGGAGTGTGATATTCCCAGATAGCTTTCTAGAGAAGATATGGGCATTTTGAATTTGTGGTGATGTCCTTCGGCCTAACCAATGCCCCAACAATATTTGTAGATCTCATGAATAGGGTCTTTACACCTTACCTTGACATGTTTGTGATGGTGTTCATTGACGATAGTTTAGTTTATTCCTGGAGTGAAGAGTAGCATGCCAAGTATCTAAGGGTAGTGTTGGAAATATTGAGGGAAGAAAGGCTATTTGCCAAGTTTGACAAGTGTGATTTTTTGTTGAAGAAAGTGGCATTCCTAGAGCATGTGGTGTGGGATAAAGGCATTAAAGTGGATTCGAAAAAGATGGAGGTGATAAAAAATTGGCCTAGACCCTTCACTCTAATGGGTATTAGGAGTTTTTTGAGCTTGGCAGGTTATTTTCAGAGATTCATGAATGGTTTCTCTTTAATTGCTTCTCCGTTGACAAAGTTAACTCAAAAAGGCTAAATTTGTATGGACTGGGAAATATGAAAGAGACTTCCAAACTTTGAAAGATAAGCTTACATCGGCTCCTATTTTGACTCTATCGGAAGGATTAGAAGGGTTTCTAGTGTATTGTGATGCTTCATAAGTTAGCTTGGGGTGTGTATTGATGTAAAATGGCAAAGTCATCGCCTTTGCATCTAGGCAACTAAAGGTGCATGAGTGCAGTTACCTTGCCCATGATCTTGAATTAGAGGCCGTGGTATTTGCCTTAAAGATATGGCATCACTATTTGTATGGAGTTCATGTAGATGTGTTCACCGACCATAAGAGCCTCCAATATGTGTTCACCCAAAAAGATCTAAATCTGAGGTAAAAGAGATGGTTGGAGTTACTTAAGGATTATGACATAAGTGTGCATTACCATCTGGCAAAAGTTAATGTTGTGACCGATGCCCTATGTAGGGTGTCTATGAAGAGGGTGGCTCATGTGGGGGATTGCAAGAAAGAATTGGCAAGAGAGGTCCATTGGTTGGCTAGGTTGGGGTTAGATTGAATGAGGCCAAAAATGGTAGCATTGTGGTGATAGATGGATCTAAGTCTTCCTTGATTGAAGAAGTCCAATCTAAACATGATCTTGATCCCCACTTTCATGGAATTAAAGTCATTTGTAAGCGATGGAAAGGTGGAGGTTTCCTCCCAAGGGGGATATGGTGTTCGATCTTATGTACCAAGATATATTATGTGTGCCCAATGTCGATGAATTGAGGGACTTAATTCAAGGCACACAGTTCCTCTTATTCTATTCACCTCGGTTCCACCAAAAAGTATAAAGATTTGAGAGAAGTGTATTAATGAGGTGGTAAGAAGAGGGATATTGCTAAGTTTATGGCCGGTTGACATAATTGTCAACAAGTCAAGGCTGAACATCAAAGGTTGGCTGTCCTAGCACAAGATATTAAGATTCCTACTTGGAAGCAGGAAAAGATCAACATGGACTTTGTGATCAGCTTGCCTAAGACTAGAAAGAATTTTTTAATTCCATTTAGGTCATCCTTGACCAAATGACAAAATTGACTCACTTCCTATCGGTTAAGACGACTTATAGAGATGAAGACTATGACAAGTTATGTATTCACAAGTTAGTAAAAATGCATGGGGTTCCATTGGTTATTATTTTAAAATGCGGTACCCAATGCATATTGCACTTTTGGAGGTCTTTCCAAAAGGACCTCGTTACCAAAATAAAGCTTAACATGACTTTTCACCCACAAATGAATGGCCAAGTCGAAAGGAATATTCAAACTCTTGAGGATATGCTACGGTCTTGTGTCTTGTAATTTAAGGGTAGTTGGATGAGCATCTTCCACTTATAGAGTTCGCTTATAACAACAGCTATCACTTTAGCATTGGAATGGTTCCCTTTAAAGCTTTGTAAGAAAGGTGTTGTAGTTCCCAAGCTGAATGGTTCGAAGTAGGGGAAATGGCTTTGTTGGGTTCAGACTTAGTTATGGAAGCTTTGAAGAAAGTGAGGATAATAAGGGAGAGACTGACGGTAGCCCAAAGCCGGCGAAAGTCCTATACCGACACTAGAAGAAGAGACCTTGAGTTTAAAGTTGATGATTAGGTATATTTGAAGGTTTCACCAATGAAGGGTGTGGTTTATTTTGGTAAGAAGCGGAAATTAAGACTTAGATATATAGGGCTTTACCCGATCTTGAGACATGTTGGTAAAGTTGCATACGAATTGGAGTTGCCCATGGAGATGAGTATGGTTCATCTAGTTTTCCATGTCTCCATGTTGAGGAAGTGTCTAGGGAGCTGGTGAATATGGAAAAGAACTTGACTTATGAGGAAGTCTCGGTAGAGATATTGGATAGGCAAGTCAAGCTGTTGAGGAACAAGGATGTGCCCTCTATCAAAGACCTTTAGAGGAACCAACAAGTCAAAAGTGCTACTTGGGAAGCCGAAGTCGATATGAAAAAGTAATACCCCTATCTCTTCCATTCTACTTAAGATTGAGGTACTACGACTTATTCCAATTAAGAATCTCCTCTCTTTGTATGTCATTTTTATGTCATCTATGCATAATTATGTGATTTTGAGGTTACATTGTAAATGTTATTTGGAACATGATTTAAATATTTGAATGGTGCAATTGTTGCATTTGGTATATGATTTATATACTTCATTCTTTAACGCTTGCTTTAGTAACATTCGGGGATGATAAGGCTCCACCCATGAGAAGTGGGAAATGTGCAAGAAAAGAGTTCTGAAAATTTTCTAATTATTTTACGAGGGTCCCTATGATCCTTAAAAAGTTCCATGAGTCATAAGTGGTGATCGTGGATTAAAGGTTAGACTTGGCGAAAATGATAATTTCTAAAGTGGGATGTATGACTTATTAGAAGAGCTATAGAATCTCTTACGAGCCATAGGTCGAGTTGTGAAATGTGAATCAAAGAAGAGTTTCTAAAAGTCTGAAATGTCATCAGAGGAAACCCCTATTTACGACCCATAAATGGAGTCTTGTGGTCTTGTCAGGTAGAATTTTAAAAGGGGAAAATCTGACCTTTCTTGTTGTCTAATGCCTATACTATGTTGTTTTGACCTTCAAGGAGTCCCTTATCAGTATTCACAACCCTAATTTACTACATTTATCTCATTTCAAAATCGTCTAAGTCCCTAAAACACCCTTAAGCTCTCCAAGGTCTTCAAAGAGAAGGTGCAAGCTAGGGCGATGAATTTCTCATTATTTTTCAAGGTGTTTTCGTCTCCTATCACTAAGGTATGTGGGTTTTGATTGTGAAGACTTTTCCTCTACAAGATCAACCATTCCTCCTCTTCTTTATGATTTCCCAAGTTTTAAAATTACATGGTGATTTGTGAACCCTTTTTGTATGATGATAGTATAAGGCATTTTATAGTGATATACCTTTGTATATGAATAATCATTGAAAGGCCATGTGAAATCTATTATTTATATGAGGGTTTGATGATACCCCCAACCAAGTTTTACTATGTTTTGGTGGGTTCCTTGAACAAAGCATAAGTGATTCTATTTTGTAACTTTCATGGCATTTACTCATGATTTGGATGGTTATAAAGTTTGTGCATGAACCCACCATGATGTGAATAAAGATCTATACAAAGCTTCTATGATTGTGAAGGTCTTATGGCAAGTTATGCAAAACTATGAATGATATGAATTTTAAAAGGGCTATTGTGCATGTTATGAGACATGAAACTATTGTGAACATTATGAAGCCCTATTTTCATGAGTCGGGTAATTACGATTGTGCGCCTTCAATTTCCTTACCATGTTGCATAAGTACCCAACCCAACCTAATCCGAGAAGTATCAAAATATACCACAAACTCATCTAAACCATTTGGTAGACTAAAAAAAGGAGCGGATGTAAGTCGATCTTTCAAAGTCTGAAAACTCTTCTCACATTCAGCCTGCCATACAAACTTGGCCTTCTTCTGAGTTAACTTGGTCAATGGAGATGCAATGAATAAGAAACCTTCCAAAATCTCTTATATTGTCTAGCCAACCCAAGAAAACTTTTAATATCTGAAGGAGTCAATAGTCTAGGCCAGTTCTTCATGACCATCTTCGGGAGGCCACAGGGCACTTGATATGAAAGACTTTCACGTCTTGATTCTCTTCATGCGATTCTTTGTATTACCCACTTTCAAAGTGTCTAATCTACTCTTTTTATATAGATGCTGATTACTAGATCATGTCAATTAGTGGGAGAGCCCAAGGTAAATGATGTGGCTCCCACTCGAGGTTGAGGTAGAGTTCAGGATAGGGCCAGGTGCTGAGATATTGCTAGAGGTGCAGCTCCACCTTGAGTGTAGACTAGTTTGGTTTATCTAGAGCCTACTTATGAGCCGGTGGGCCCTGCAGATCCTATTTCACTGCTCTCAGCCCTAGAGACTACACCCTTGGTTCAAGAGTTACTCTTGAATATATTGGATAGAGTAGAGGGAGCACCTCTTTCCCCTGCTGCTATTGATGTATTGATTTCTACAGCACTGATTAGTCTTTTCATAGCTCCGTCTAAGCCACCCATGATTCATGTGGGTCTTTCTTTAGTTCTAGCAAATTCTCCTATGATCGTTATGGAATGGCCCTAGATATCTAGGCAGAGTTCGGGTTCTTAGTTTCAATGTTTGGCTGTTGCTCCATCTATTGCACCACTCTTATTTATGTTGCCACCATCATCTGCAAGCCCAACCATGTCCACAATGGAGCAGAAGTACATTGAGAGGATTGTGCTGTTGGCTCCCCTGAGATTCGATGTCACCCTTGGTGATCCTATGATTTTTTGTCAAAGTACCAAGACCAATTATGTAAACTAGCTATTCTTGAGCCACATGAGGTTGTCCATATGTCATACCAAATCATCGACCTCGCTAAAGAGTGGTAGAGGTCAGTTGTAGCTCATTGACCTATTGGATCTCCAGCTATGACTTGGGAGTAGTTTATAAGGGTATTTGTGGAGTGGTTTGTGCCATATAGCCTATGAGATAGCCGTCAAGATGAGTTTTATAGGCTACAACAGGGTTCTAAGTCTGATTTTGACTACGAAGGTAGATTTCACACATTGTCCAAGTATGAATTGTCAAGCATCCCTACCAAGTTTGAGAGGATTTGATGCTATTCCAAGGGATTGGTAAGGTATCTTCAGGAGGCTACAACTTTCTTGGTTTTGGTTGGAGGAACTTTTCAGAGTATCGTGGATCACACTTGCATAATAGAGCACATCAAGCATGATAGAAAGGGTGGCGGCCGGAGATTTCATTAGCATGGTTAGTTTACTGGTCCCCCGACTGGTGATAGAGGGTTTCAGAGATAGGGCCATCAGGCTAGGCAATTTAGGTAGCTCTTCCAACATGTGATAGTGGTGAAAGGTCTAGGCCTACTCAGATAGGCCATGATAGCTCTCTTGGTTTATGTCACGAGACAAGCCTAGGGCCTAGACATGACACGACATAAGGGGAACCCGAAAGGACCCCAAGTGAGACTCTTAGAACATCATTACATATCCTTGGTCACAGAAGAAATAAAACAAGCATCGATAGATAATAAAGTGGAACAATCGGGGCTAAGATAAAGTACTTTCATGTCATAGACATCAAGAATAATAGAGTCAAGGCTCTTAGCATAGATATAGAAGAAGTCCAACAAACACCTCCATTATATAGATAAGAGCGGGGGCCAAGACAAAGAAACCGGGCTCACGCTCATAGTTAGAGTAGAACATAAAGAAAAATGTCTCGATACATAATAAGAGCAACATAAACTAAGGTCCCCAAAGTGGAGGATTCACTAACTAGCTTGAGTGGTATCGAACTAGCCACGTGGAGGAGGAGGATGATCAACTTGGGCACCGATTCCTATATGGTGGTATCATGTAGGCAAGAGTATGGTTAGTACATTTAAATGTACTAAGTATGTAGGATGCAATGCAATAAGAATTAGGCATCACAGTCGAAATGCATAACAATAGACAATAGGCATAATATAACAATATGGCATGTATGATCAATGCAAAAGTAAAACACGCTTAAGAAACTCATGCTCATATATGTTATCATATGTGTAGAAGAGACCAAGCTAGAATTTCAAGCTACAAACCCCTTGGTTGGTTGATGATGGTTTCACCCCATCACCCTGGCGGTGTGGTACAAATCCCTCACATGGTTGATGATAATTATACTTTATCACCACTATGGCGAAGTACAAACCCCTGACATGGTTGACAGTACAAACCCCTACCTCGGTTGATGAGTACAAACCCCCACCTCGGTTACCTGGGCTCTTATCCCCCTGGATTAGGTATAGTCTAATGCAACACTTTATATAGAGTATATCATATACATAAGATCATCATCATCATATATTCAGTCATATCATATCTCATGCTTTGGACCTTTAACTCCTCAAGAAACCACATCTATAGTCACAATTTCACATAGCTTAAATATAGTGTGCAGTGAATTTCATAATGAGAAAGACCAATTTATAAATCAACTTTAAATCATGCAATTTGAGTAAAAGGAGACTTAGGTATCATGGGTGAAATGAATCCATGAAAGAAACCCACTTACCTTAGCTTAGAGATGAACTTGGTGGTGATTGGAGATGGAGACTTGAAGCTTGAAGGAGAACCTTAAAGGAAAACCTTAATTCTAAATGAGGGTTTGAGACTTGAATTTGGGTGTGAAAATATGGCTAACTGTTTAAGTGAGTATTAGGAAATGTTTAGGTTGATATGATGGTAAAATATGGCTATTTATAGATAAAAACACGTTTGGGAACACTTAGGCCCAAGACCCAAAAGCCTTGGACCGACATAGAAATCACTGGCAACAAAATACACAGGTCCACGTTTGGTCCATGATGAGAATGTGTTGCGGATGCCAAATTAAAATATGTCTGCGATAGCTACGCTTCACAGCACTGTCATGGATCGATTCTGGATAAGAAAATTTATGAAAAATTAAATTTCTAATCATTTGCTCTTAAATTGGGGTTGGACCCTTTAACCCCTAATTTTGACCCCTTGAGCAAGAATATGAAGTCAGATTTTTGATATCATGCACGAATTTTGAGATATCTAGAATTTAATATTTTGAGCATTCCGAGGCATATTTTTGGGCATATTTTGAGGTCGTTTCAATTTAGTACCTTGATTGCCTCATTCGGGTGGTAGTAGGCATGTCCAACCATGATTGGGGGGTATGTACCTCAATAACCATGTTGACGGGTTTGTACCTTAATCACCTCTCTAAGGGGGTAGTAGGCCTTGGATATTCTATATTGATGGTCACTTCTTACACATATATATTATATTTTATGTTAGCATGATTTACTCTAAGCATCATCCATAGATACCATATTGCTATATGCTTATTCATTGCCTATGTTTATGGATTTTGATTATGTTATTTATCTCTTGTTGCATTGCAACCTACATACTTATTATATTCAAACGTACTAGTGAATACTCTATACCTATATGATATTATCATGTAGGAACCGGAGCTCCCTTTGATTCTCCTTCACGTGGCTAGATGAATTGTTTAAGTTAGCTTTGGTGAGTCCTTATGTCCGGGGACAATATCTATCTTCTTTAATGATTATGCTTAGACTACATCTTGTATATTTTGGAATACTATGGTCATTACTATGAGGGTGAGCCCGGTTGCTTGTCTTGATCCCCACTAAGTTCTATGTCTAGTGGTGTTGTTGGACAAGTTATGTATTATGCTTGAGTTTTGACTCATCTATGTTATTTAAGTATTAAACTATCTCCCTTAGTCGCAATTTCCCTTGTTTATGTTTTCTCTTGTTTTTTATCTTGCTTCCGCGACTAGGGATATGTATATGATATGCTAAGAGGCTTATTTGGGGTACCTTTAGGTTCCCCAATCGTTATGTCATGTCTAGGCCCTAGTTTGGGTCACTATATTAGCGGTGAGGCTCAGACTTTGAGTCACCATGGGTCCTTGAGATGTTCTATTATTTCCTTTCTATCTCAGACTTGTATTAGATATTATGAGACAACTTTCTATTTCATTTGAGACAGTTTATCTATTCTATCGCACTACTTTAGATACATTTGTACACATGACTCCAGGTTTTAGGAGATTTCTTATGTTATACGAGTTTGTTTGTGCTTAATTTTATCTTTCTTTAGTCGTGATCCAATTTTGGATCATGACTGTATGGGGCTTTTTGCCCTAGTGTATCATCTTAAAGTGCCCAAGAGTTGTTCATAAAATGATGGTAAGATGAGGATGTGCATCAGCTACATGAAACTGACAAGAACAAATATGGTCTCCCTTGTATCGATAATTTATTTAAGCAACTTTGTTTTATAAGATTGATTTGAGGTCTAAGTAACATTAGCTGAGGATCAGAATATTTGACATTCCTAAGATGACCTTTCAAACTCAATATGAATGTGTTTTTGGTGATGTTTTTGGGCCGACCAACGCCCTGCGATGCTTATAGAGTTGATGAATGGTGTATTCAATCCATATTTAAATTCTTTTATGATTATCTTCATCGATAATATCTTAGAGTACTCCAATGCCGAAGTCGACTATGTCCAAATTTTAGGATTGTACCATAGAGCTTGATAAAGAAGAAATTATATGCAAAGTTCTCCAAATATGAGTTTTGTCTTAGTTTAGTTGCATTTTGGAGCATCCGATGTCCAATAAGGTTTTAGGGTTGATATAGCTAAGATACAAGCAGTTCATGGGTGGAGTACTGTCATGGCCTGAACATAGGGCCTAACAATAGCATGAGGAATGTGACACTCGAAGGTGCCCCATCTAAGCCTCTTGATCATGTCATAAGCATATATAAGGTAAAGTAAGCACAACATAAGAGAGCAGCAAGCAGAATATAACATCATATGAGTCAAATATTACCCTTAGGGGAATTACATCATCATAAGTCCAAATCAGGCCTCTACATATAAGGACATGGGCCTTGGGAGGCCTTAACATTGCTTAAAAGTTATTCCCTCTAGTTTTCTGTCACAACCCAAGCCTAAAGCCTAGATGTGACATGTCACAAGGGGAACCTTAAGGGACTCCAAGAAAGCCTCTTAGAACATCATTACACATCCTTGGTCGCGAAAGCAATAAAACAAGCATCAAGAGATAATAAAGTAGGACAACCGGGCCTAAGGGAAAACACTTTCATATCATAGACATCAAGAACAATAAAGTCAAGGCTCTTAGTATAGATGCATAACATGTGCAACAAATACCTCTAATACATAGATAAGAGCAGGTCCCAAGACAAAGCAATCGGGTTCACCCTCATAGTCAAAATAGAACATAAGGAAGTATATTTTAATATATGATAAGAGAAACATAGAATAAGGTCCTCGAAGTGGAGGACTCACCAACTAGCTTGAGTAGTACCGAACTAGTCATGTGTAGGAGGAGAATGATCAACTTGGGCACCGATTCCTACATGGTTATACCATGTAGACGAGAGTATGCATTAGTACATTTGAATGAAGTAAGTATGTAGGATGTATGCAACAAGAATTAGGCATCATAGTGAAAATGCATAACAATAGATAATAGGTATAGTATAACAATATGGCATGTATGATCAATGCATAAGTAAAACATGCTAAGGTAACTCATGCTCATATAGGATATGATATGTGTAGAAGAGACCAAGTTAGATTTTCCAAAGTACAAACCCCTTAGTTAGTTGATGATGGTTTCACCCTATCACCCTGGAGGTGTATTACAAATCCCTCACATGTATGATGATAATCACACCTTATCACAATAGTGACAAAGTACAAATCCCTCACATGGTTGATGAGTACAAACCCCCACCTCGGTTGATGAGTACAAACCCTCACCTCGGGTACCCGAGCTCTTGGTTTAATGCAACACATTATATAGAGTATATCATATACATAAGCTCATTTTATCATAATATAGTCGATCATATCATATCTCATGCTTTGGACCTTCAACTCCTCAAGAAACCACATCCGGACATTTTATCAAACACTTAGAAGGTGTGTGATGCTAGTATTAAAATATGAAATATAGAGATGAAATCATGCAAGAAAAACCATTGTAAAACCATCAAAGATATTATGAGACAACTTTCTATTTCATTTGAGACAGTTTATCTATTCTATCGCACTACTTTAGATACATTTGTACACATGACTCCAGGTTTTAGGAGATTTCTTATGTTATACGAGTTTGTTTGTGCTTAATTTTATCTTTCTTTAGTCGTGATCCAATTTTGGATCAATAGTGCATTTCATAATAAGCAATATCCATTTGTAAATCAACTTTAAAGCATGCAATTTGAGTAAAATGAGGCTTGGGTATCATGGGTGAAAGGAACCCATGAAAAAAACCCATATACCATAGCTAGGAGATGAACTTGATGAAGATTGAAAATGGATACTTGAAGCTTGAAGAAGAATCTTGAAGGAAAATCTTAGCTTGGGATGAGTGTTTGAGACTTTGGTGAAGATTGGAGATGGAGACTTGATGCTTGAAGAAGAACCTTGAAGGAAATCCTTAGTTTCGGATGAGGGTTTGAGGCTTGAATTTAGGAGTCAAAATATAGCGAAATGTTTGAGTGAGTATTGGAAAATGTTTAGGATGATATAAGGGTGAGATAAGGCTAAGTATAGGTAAAAACACATTTGGGATAAAATTAGGACCAAGACTTAAAAGTATTGAACCAAACTAAAAAAATAGGCACCTTTTTACACTGTTGCGCATCACCTAGAGGACGCGGATTCCTTACTGGAAATTGCATTCATGAAAAATTATAATCGCTAATAGTTTGCTCCTAAATCGGGGGCAGGCCTTTTTCCCTCTAAGTTTGATCCCCTGAACAAGAATGTGAAGTTGAATTTTTGATATCGCGCATGGATTTTGAGATATATGGAATTTAAAATTTCGGGCGATCCGAGCCATATTTTCGGGAAGTTTTTGGGATTATTTCAATATCTCCCCATTGGGAACATTCATCCCCAAATTTAAAATAGATGTACAAGACATGCGTGATCATAAACAAATCAGCCCCAATAAGAATACAACATTATATTTAAAACACAATTATAAAAATCTCAACATAAGCGTAAAATCATCATAAACCTGCCAACTTAAACATGAATGTGTATGCATGACATAGGGGCTGAAAGACAAGACTTGAAATCACATAGGGGACTTAGAATTAGTACCTTAGGCTTGAGTGGAGTGGAAAAGATAAGGATACCACTTTTGCATGTCCGTTTCGGCCTCTCAAGTAGCACTTTCGATTTGTTGGTTCCTCCAAAGGACCTTTACAGATGCCACCTCCTTGTTTCGGCCTCCCAATTAGCACTTTCGATTTGTTGGTTCCTCCAAAGGACCTTAACATATGCCACCTCCTTGTTCCTAAATTGCTTCACTTGCCTACCAAATTCTGAACCGGAGTTACCTCATAAGTCAAGTTATCCTCAGCAACACCCACAACATCAAGAGCCACAATAGCATTAGCATCACCAACACATTTTCTCAACATATAGACATGGAAAACCTGATGAACCAAATTCATTTCAATGGGCAACTTCAATTCATAAGCTACCTTGCCAACCCTCCTCAAGACCTCATAAGGACCAATACATCTTGGACTTAACTACCTTTTTTTTATAACACCCCACACATGATATGTATGAGTACTATGTACATCAAACATGATATGGACTTTCAAATTAATGCCAATTTTTAAAAGTGTTTGGGTCTCACGTTAAGGGGCGATATGTGTATCTAACGCTTGAGAGAGTTGAGTGTATACGTGTCTTGTGTCAAATTGAGGAGGTTACAACCTTAAATAAAGTGAGAAAATTGATGTGCTTGTAGGACTTAGGAAGCTAGCAGGTGAGTCAGCTACTTGCTTAGCTTAAATATGCTAGTTAAATGAAGACGAGGCCCGACGTCGAATTTGTCCAATTTTGATTATAAATAAAGTTCGATTTAATGGTGTATCTTTGGCCCATGTTTTAGTACTATAAGTGGGCTGTATTTATAGCCCAACATGAAGAATGAAAGGGGCCCAATTACATCCTAATTCACTTAGCTTATTGGGCCAAACTTTAAGTGAAGAGTAGATTGGAAATAGGCAGCCCAAGCCCATCAATTTGGAGATCCATGTTGGCCCAAGTTTAAAGCTCAAGCTGCTGCATTACCAGCCTCCTACTAGCTACTAATATGTGGTAAAAAATATAGGAGTTAGTTGGCCAAAGAGAGCTTTTATAAAGGGCTCAAAATAGAAACTTTATTTCATTCACTTTGGGAACAAACTTTCAGCTTTCTTACGAAGTTATTTCTCTCCTTTCTTCACTTTAAAGAGCATCCAAAATAACCCTCTAGGGTTCTTGAAGGAGACCTTAATCTTGAAGTTCAA
>DF357929.1:101659-120172 GCA_000787875.1 Solanum virginianum | reverse complement strand
TCCCGCAGGTTCAGACATACAGGTAGCAGGATTCCAGCTTAGGCCCTCCGTAGCGGATTGAAGAGCTCTTTTACTTCAGAGATACTTTTGGTACACCTACCTTGTATTATCTACATTTTGGTCTGTATAATTCAGTTTGTCTGTATTAGAGGTCTGTGGACAGTCTGTGTATATGGGTCCTATCAAAAAGTCTGTGTTTCTGTACATCTGTTATATATTTAGGACTAGCCACCTGTCTGGACATTCTGTATGTGTGTTGTGTTTATTAGGCGGTAGGACCGTGGCTGTGACCTTGTCGGCCTGCTTATGTATCTGTTTATATGTTATGTATTTCTGTTAGTTCACTGGGCTTTTCTATTTCAGGTGGCTAGTCTATAAAACAAAGGAAACTCTACTCAAATTTTCAAAAAACAAAATGAATAGTAACTCATTCTGGATTTTGATTTGGTATTACGTTTGGGCGCCCCAAACGGGTGTCAGTCACTGCCCATAGGTTGGGACGTGACATCGGTCTATAGAGGCCTCTCCTTTATGGCTACAATAGTGATGGTGGGTGTAACCTCAGGCGGTTGCACTGAGGCGAACATCTCTGGCACGGGAGTAGGCTGGTACAATGCTTGCCAGAGTGCAATCGGGTTCTCCTCAGCCTTGATCAGACTGGCATCCAAAGTGTGCTTGACCTCAATCAGCAAGTACAGTTGGTGTAGACTCTCCACCCCCGACTTTAGATGGAGATTGTATATCATACATGGAAAGGGGATAGAGGTGGACCTTTTTAGGGAGGCTTTATGGATCTACTCGGTAATAAGGCGGGCCTAATCTGTCTCATAGCCAGCCAAGATGCTAGCAACTAGTACTGTATGCTCTGGCATCAAAGTGTTATCTAATAGTGTCAGCCAGATGCATGTTCTGACAATGGGCCACCAAAATTTGGTAGGGAAACTGATAGAAGCCATGATAAAAGGCTCCAAGTGAGTGGCTACCCATGCAGGTTCCGAACCCTACTTAGCAATAAAACCGGATACCTATCTCATCAAGTCAGCTCTGCGATCTGCATATCTCATCACTTTCAAGTCTATCGTCTGCCCCACTCTATGGTCGAACTCTGCTTTAGATCTGGGGAAGCAAACTCTAGGCCAAATAGCATATGACGGATGGTGATCTCCAAGATATCCACTTGCAGGCCCCTCACTTTGGTCTCCGTCAGTTTGGGCTAAGTGAGGGGTATCTTCCCCTTGGAAAGAGTGCTCTAGATTGTGGCTGCATATAATGAGTAGAACTCTCTCACCATGGTCGGGGAGTACCTCCCAAAAAATTTGGTTACCCACTAGAGCCCATATCCGATCATAGTGTCCTGGAGACCGAGGACATTGTCTAGACTGTCTGGGATGACCTGGGGCTCCTGATAAATGGAGAGAGCTGGCTTACCCTACTTTGTAGCCTGCATATCCTCTGTATAGACATCCCATATACTCACAACACACCATTAACTAGTAAGAGAATTTGGTGGAGATGGTGATGCCCGTGGTACGACAGAGGACTCTTTCTCTGACTCATTGCCGGAGCCTAACTCTGAGCTGGACTCCTTTCTGGATAGAGTCATCTGAATAGTGGAGACCTTGTCATAGTTTCCCTCATCAAGACTGGGTTGTATGGATGACAAGAGCCTGGGTCTGCCTAGCTCTGGTGGCAGCCCTCGTCTGTGGTCTATCATCCTCCAATTCAAGTCGAACGGTGAGCTCCTCTAATGATCCACTTGGGGTAAGAGTCTGCTCATCCCCTGAGGGCTTATTCCTTAGCCTCCTCTACATGGCCTTAATTTCCTCATGTCTTTCTTTTAGGGCCATGGTACCTGAAACATAGACACTTACACACCTTGGTTGGCCCTAATAGATTAGAAAATAAAGTGTAAAAAAAAATCACACTTGGTTGCAGAAGGGTCTACGAGAGCACTTCTAGGGGCTGTAGTGGAAACTACAAGCCGTAGAAGGCTCTTATAAAATAGTGTTCAAAACTTTTTTTTACTAGAAAGGCATCTATAAGACTCGATATAACTCATAGAAGGTTCTACGGGTCGTAGATGATTCTAATGCTTGAATTAATTTTAGGGAGGGATCTACGAGACCTTTCTACGACTTGTAAAGTGTTGTACAACTCATAAAAGGTCTCGTCTGACGGGTACTTAAAAGTTTTAGGTTTTTGGAATCTTATAAGGGGGAAATTATGACTCGTGGAATGTTCCACAGGTCCTAAAAGCAACTCATAGACCAGAAAACTCAGTCACTTGAGTTTCTAAGTTCAACAAAATGAACCCCATACGACTTCTTTCAACCTATTCTACCAGCATCGAAGCAACACACACACTCACATAATTCATAACACCACAATCAATACCCTGGCATGATAATTAGCATATATAACCCATGAAAAATGATTAAACATGCTTTCCAAAACCCTTCCGACCCCATTTGACAAATTAACAATGAAAACACGAACCCATGCTATCATACATCGACTATCAAATATACAATCAATTCAATTCAAATGGTGAGTGATTACATGGGCACCAAAACATATCATTCAAACATATACAATGGAAACCACACCAAATTTCGGCCCTAAACACATATTTCAAGCATGGGAAACCATAATTCAATTATCAAGACATGACAATACACATAAATAGGTTTGCTTCTAACAAAACCATTCCCGACAAATTTTTTCTCAACCCAATCCTACAATAATTGGTAAATAATGGTATTGGAAGGACTAAAAACTTACCAAATCGAGCAATTAGTTTGTAGAAATTGAAGGAGATGATGAGGCACTAGAAAACCTAGGTTGCTGGAAAACTTTATGGGAAAGTGGTGGTGCTGTTGCCGTCAGTGGTTGAAAAGTTTTGTGGTGGGGTTTGGCCGGGTAGGTTTTGTAAATTAAAGATCAAATATGGTAAAAATATTTTGACCCTAATATTTATAATTTGACTGGGTCAGCTAACAACTGATGGGCCTGGACTCTACGAAACCCTAATTACAGGTCGTAGAGTGTTTCACAACCTGTGAATTATGATTTGATAGAACATCTAAACCCTAGTTTTAAGGAATGGGTTTCACGAACTAGTCTACAAGTCATAGAATGAATTATGGCTCCCCGAGTTGGTCATAGAGACCGCAACACTTGGTCAAATATTTAGAAAACTTACTTGGGGTCCACAAGCCCCATTCATGATCCGTGTTTGTTTCTATGGGCTATAAAGTTGGCTCATTGGCTGGAGTACACAATGTTTGGCTCACTAGAACTATCTACAAGATGGTGTATGGGTCATAGAGTGATTTACGACCCGTAAAACCAATCGTAGAGGCATTTCCTGATGCCCTTTTCAGTTATGAATGGCCAATTTAGCCATGTACTTGCACATTCTTTATAGCATACACTATTATCCTATATGCAACCAACCCAATATCTAAAATTATAGCCAAAATACAAGAAAATAAACTACTTACATGTTGGAGTACTAAAGATAAAGCTAGAACTATGACTATTACATCAAAAACCTTGGGTTGTCTCCAAAGTAGCACCTGATTCATTGTCGCAGTACAATGTGGACAACTTGATTACTCAGACTTCACCAAGTGCCCACACCTCATTCTTCAAATCATCTAGTCTCTTAATAGACTGACAGATATTGAAGATGACCTTTTCATCGTTCAATCTAAACCTAATTTGACCAGCTTCCATCTCCACCAATGCTCGACAAGTTGCTAGAAATGGTCTTCATAAGATTATTAGGACATTGAAGTTGACTTTGCAATTTAGGATCACAAAGTCTGCGAGGAATATGAACTTTTCAAATTTGACAAGCACATCATAGAGTATCCCCCCAGGATTCATCATCGTGCGGTCAACCATTAACAACCGCATGATCATTTGAGTAGGGGCTCCCAATCCTAACTTATTGAAGACTGCAAGAGGTATTAGGTTAATACTAGCACCTAGATCACATAATGCCCTTATGAACTCCATATCTCCAATAGTACAAGGTATGGTAAAAGAGTCGGGATCTTCTCGCGACTGGACCAAGGACCTCATAGCAATTGCATTATAATGTTGAAGTTCTCGGGAGAGCTCTTAACTCATACTGCACTTCTTCGTAACAAGGTCCTTCATGTATTTTACATAACCTGGCATCTTCTCCAATGCCTCAATGAGAGATATGTTCATGGTGAGTTATTTTAGTATGGAGAGAAAGTGCTTAAACTTTCCTTCATCCTCACTCTTTTTAATTCTTCCTGGGAAGGGAGGAGGAGGCCTAGGAATGGGCTACAACTTCTGTCGTGCATCCATCAACATCTCATGCATCCATCAATATCTTTACTTACCCCATCCTTACCATGATCATCTCTGGTATTTGCATTCTTGACCGCAATTGTCTCATCTCGAACATCATCCTCATCCACTGGCATAGAAAGATCAATGGTGCTCTTGCCACCACTAGTAGTAACGACCATGAACTGCCCTTTATTTTTAGGATTCTGAACTATCTTGCTAGGCAGTATACCCCTCTAATGCTGATTAAGTTGAGTCAACACTTGATCAAACTATTGCGCAAGGTATTTGATGGAACTAGAATGAGACTCGATCTTTTTATTTATATTGGAGATCTCAAATTTCATCCCACTCAGAGTTTCATCCTGTGTCTCAGTTTTATTCAATAAATGATCAAACATCTCTTCAAATCTTGAGCTATTTGCACCTTTGTCATAGTTATGTGGTGGCACATAAGGACCAGTTCTCTGTCTTAGCCCTGATTCCAGTCATAGTATCCTCCATGGTTGTCTCTGAAAGCTCCATATCAATTAAAGTTCTGACGTTGGTTTCCTTGACCTTGGCACCAATAGTCCTGATTGGAACCTTGGGCGTTGCTCCAAAAACCTCTGCCTGATCAACAATAAAATAGGTGTCCTCCTTATAGTAGGGATCATCATACATGGGTGAATACAAAGGCTAATGAATAATTGCATTGACTCATTCCCAATTTTGCTTCATTATGACCTTCATGCCTGTACAGATTCGGGCAAGCTCTTGCATAATTTCTTCATTTATCTTAGCTTGCTCTGAACCAATACTTACATTGCACAAACTTTTGATAGATGCTCTATCTCTTTGCCCCCATGCATAATTTGTCTTGACCCTCTCTCCATCCTTTTAGTAATCCTTGTGAATGGTTGATCTAAGAACATGCCCCCCATAATGGCAATTAACACAGGCTTGACTATTTTTATCAAGGGCATGGTAGAAGATCTCCACCAAGGCATTATCAATAATTTTGTGGTCCGGGACACTCCTCAAGAACTTAGTGCACTGCTCCTATACTGTACTAATCGACACCATGAAGTTGCTCAATGTTGTTGATCTAATCCTTTAACTTGAGCTGCTTAGATCTTAGGAAGTACCTCTCCAAAAAGGTGTTCTATAGTTCAGCCCAATTGGTGATTGAACTCTGTGGGAGCTTCGATAGCCATAGTGCTACATTTCCTATAAGAGACAATAGGAAGACATGAAGTCCCACAACATCCATAGATAGATTCTGTGTTCCGACCATAATCTTGTAGATAAATACAATGTTTTGTAGATGTCTATGAGGATCCTCCAATGGTAAGCCCACAAATAACCCATGGTTTTGCAGCATCTGAAGTAACCCACTCACAACCACAAACTTTGTGTCAGCCAGTAGTGGTGGTAACACAATAGCTCTAGTAACCTCCATAGCTATAAGATTCATCTGATATTGATTCCACTTATAAGCGTTGCCATTAAAGTCCTGTGGCTATGAAGTAATGTCCTCAAGAAGAGATGATGACTATTACATCAAAAACCTTGGGTTGTCTCCAAAGTAGCACCTGATTCATTGTCGCAGTACAATGTGGACAACTTGATTACTCAGACTTCACCAAGTGCCCACACCTCATTTTACCATATGGTTGGCGTTGTCTTGGGCCATTCATATCAATGGTCTCTTGATCACTGGGTCAATCAGAGTCAAAGGTTTGCCTCGACTTCGCGTGCTGGGCATACACTATACTTACACCCTGAAAAGAAATAAAAACAACGAAAATGTAAAATGAGGGAAATAAGAACTAATACCCAAATTAGTTTGAATTAAACAAGTCTAGTCATATTCCCCGGCAATGGTGCCAAAATCTTGATGTCAACTAAGTTACACCACCTTTTTGAGGATAAACTGGTCACTGTAAGAAATAGAACCTAACCAATGTTAGGGTCAAACCCAAGGGAATACTGTAGAGTTAGAATAATTTAATTTATGCAATTTGAGTTATTAACCAACTTATTTCCCCAAAAGGGGGGGTTGATGATAACAAGTAAAAGGAGTAATATAACTAACCCAAGTGTTGCAACCAATATGGAGAGAAACTAGGGTATTATGTTCCCCATGATTCTCTAACTCAGTATCACCAAATAACCTAATTTTTTTCTAGTGTGTAGTATGAAAGACGGTATGTTAAGTTCATCAAACCCATTCGCTCAGGTAAGAGGCAAATTTTACTACTTGACTTGGTCTATCTCCGCAGTGTGAATTACTAACCCTTACCTATTGTCCTAGTACAACCTCCCCTTCGCCCAGTTTAGTTGATTAGACGAGAATACATCAATCAAATCCTGTTAATTAATCTCTTTTCCTATTCATTATAACCTTGGTCTAGTCAGTAATATTAGGAGGGTTCTAATGTTGGCCACCATTAGAGAACATGTAAAACGAAGAGAGTTAATTAATTCATGCATGCACACTTTTTAAGAATTATGAATTATCCAATTTTACCTTATTCGTTCTTCGTGGATTTAGCTACTCATGATTTGTGTAGATGCAAGACTTATAAATTTGAATAACATAATAGATCACTTACACAATAGAATTAAGCACAAGTAAACCCAAGCTTCAATGACAATCACAAGATTATAATTAGAAGATCAAATCAAAAGTGTACAAGTGTTTCTTAAAACTCTCCAAAGTTTTCTCTACTCAATCTTTCTCTTTTTCGGTCAACTGTTAGAACTCTTTCAGAAAAATATCCTAAAACCTATTTATAATATTTAAAATACATGTCCTAACAAAATAGAATAACTGGGTCAACACACCTCACGAGATGCTTTATGAGGTGTATTATGTTCCACGACACGTAATTGGGCTTTTGTATATTATTGCAACAAAACTGGATTGTGTTTTATGATGCCCCTCTATAGCCCATTAAGTATTCTATGGTCTATAAGGGGTTTTGTCTGATGAAACTTCAGAAAGTCCTCCTTCTCTGATCCTTAAGGCACATGACTTGATCTACAACTCCTAAAATATTTCACAACCTATCTGCATATTCATAGAACAAATATTAAAATCCCTCATTGGAACTATACACAAGACCTCCTTCACGGCATGTAGAATGCTATACCATAAAGGGTCTCGCCATCATCAAAAATAGAAACTTTTGCATAATCTTCTCAAAATCAATGGTAACCCTGGAATCTTGCAAATCAAACACAAAAGCAGATAAAACCCACTAACATCATTGAGAACATACAAAATTCCAAGTTTTAAGCATCAAAAGTGTGGTATTTGGGCAGCACATCATCTATGAGGCATGTGTGGTTCATTTATGGGAATTATTTGTATTGGGGGAGCTACGAACAGAGTGAAAACCATAGATGTAAAATGTGTATATGGTCATGAAAAACTAGGATTTTTGGGATATTTGATAATATGTTGAGGGCAGGTATACCTAATGTCATGACCCAAGCCTAAAGCCTAGATGTGACATGATGAATAAGGAACCTGAAGGAACCCCAAACAATCCTCTTAACATGTCATTACACATCATTGGTTGCGGAAGCATATCAAAATATTCAAGAGTAAGAATAGGGGAAAAGGGGCTAAGGGAAAAGCTTGCACAATATCACAGTCAAGAGACAAGAGTCAAACTCATGTCATAGATACATAACATGTCGAACAACCACCTCTACTACATAGATAAGAACAGGGGCCAAGACAAAGCAACTGGGCTCACCCTCATAGTCAAATAGAACATAAAGAAGAGTGTCTCAATACATAACAAGAGAGAATAGACTAAGGTCCCCGAAGTAAAGGACTCACCAACTAGCTTAAGTGGCACCAAACTAGCCACATGGAGGAAGATGATCAACTTGGGCTCTGGTTCCTACATGGTGATATCATGTAGGCAAGAGTATGCATTCGTATATTTGAATGTACTAAGTATGTAGGATGTAATACAACAATAGATAGACATCATAATCAAAATGCATCATTTTAACCAATAGGCATAATATAACAATATGGCATGTATGATCAATGCTCAAGTAAAACATGCTTATATCGAATATCATATATGTAGAATGAACCAAGCTAGATTTTCAAGATACAAACCCCTTGTTGGTTTATGATGGTCCCACCCAATCACCCTGATGGTGTGGTACAAACCCCTCATAGGGTTGATGATAATCATACCTTATCACCATGGTGGCAAAGTACAAACCCCTTACATAGTTGATGAGTACAAACCCCCACCTTAGTTACCCGGGCTCTTATTCCCCCAGATCAGGTATGGTCTAATGCAACACTTTATATAGAGTATATCATAATGATTTATAGCTCAAAACATAGCAAATCAGTCACAACTTTACATAGCTTTAACATAGTGTGCAGTGAATTTCATAATATGCAAGACCCATTTGTAAATCAACTTTAAATCATGCAATTTGTGTAAAAGGAGACTTGGGTATCATGGATGAAAGGAACCTATGAAAGAAACCCACATATGTTAGATTAGAATGAACTTGGTGAAAATTGGAGATGGAGACTTAATGTTTGAAGAAGAACCTTAGCTTGGGATGAGGGTTTGGGACTTGAATTTGGGAGTGAAAATATGGCTAAGTGTTTGAGTAGGTATTGGGGAATGTTTTGGGTAATATAAGAGTGAAATTTGGCTTAGTATAGGTACAAATACGTTTGGAAACATTTAGGCCAAATACTTAGAAGTCTTAGACTGAGTAAAGAAAAAGGCCACTCGCGATGTGGATTTGCCACTGGAAATTGCATTTTTAAAATTTCATAATTGCTAATCTTTTTCTCTTAAATCAGAGTTAGACCCCTTTCCATCTAATTTTGACCCCCTGAACCTGAATATGAAGTCAGATTGTCAAAATAGCAAACAAATTTTGAGATATATAGAGTTTAAAATTCTGGCATTCCGAGGCATATTTGCGAGCACTCTTTGGGGTTGTTTCACCTAATAGGTTAATTTCCTATTACATGTCAGTTCCTGGAGCTGATGGGATGAGTGATTGATCAATTAGGATCCCCTTAGAGATCTAATTCTTTATTATAGATATACTGATTGTTGTGATGCTGGTTAGTTTAGACTATGAGAATAGTTGTTGGATATTAATCATTCTTATGATCAGACTGGAGTCTCCAAGTATGCTTGTACTTGTATTTTTCAAGATGACTCGTATTAGTAGGATATGTTATAATGACCCTCTGGTTCATTTGTTTGGTTTTGCAGTTATATTGTTGATTGAGTATGTGTATAGCGACCTCAGACCATTATTAACTTGTTGAGACTCTTGACATGGTTGTTCGATGAGTTATTTGGGAGTTATGTGGAATTTAAAGTTAACTGGGAAGTTATACTTGTAAAATGATTTTTGGGTAAAGTCCTTTTGAAATCGACCTTGGAACCTATTAGCTCTAGAATGGTCGAATTAGGCTAGGAGCAAATCTAGTATAGTTATATTATGGCTTGCAAATTTAGTTGTCGGAACCGATTAATAGTTAACTCAGTCAACACCCTCGAGAGCTTTGCCCTGGATGAGAATTTTGATAGTATGGTTACATTAGCTTCAGATCATCAATTTTGGTATGGGACGACCTTTCATTTGATACTAGGGATTTTCGGATGCAATTTGACCTCCTAGGGCTTTTCATTGGAAGTTGCATATAAGGTAGTAGGACCATGTTAGATCGTAGGAAGCTCCATTCAAAATTTAATGGCACCATTGGATATGGAATGACGAAATCCATATGGTTACGTAGTTAGTTTGCGATAATTAAAGTCCAAACGAGCCTGAAATGACGAAAACGAAATTTGATGGTCGCTGTTTGGGAGGGAGTGGCGTGGGCTTGACCAAGGTACTCATATATAAACTTGTTTCTAGGAGAAAAATACATATATATATATATATACATATTAGCTTTGCACCATGATTCTGAGCTCATTTTTCATCTGATTTGAGTGATTCAAAAGACTTCCTGACATGGATTTTTGCAAGGAATATCGTAGTGGTGTTGAAATTCAATTTTTGGCATGTACTTTGAGGTAAAACTTTGTTTTTCGCTGGTTGTATATTGAAAATGAGTGAAAACTTCACTTTGCGATGTCTCGGTCATATCTTAATGGAATTAAAGGGAATTTGTGTCTAAATTGTTCTATGTTTTGAGAGGAACGCTGTGGTATGCTAGGTGTTTGTTGAATTTAGCCAATTTTTGAGAATTTTGACTAAGAAAGTTTTGGAAAGAATGTTCCTCCAATGGAGTTTTTATTTCTGTTTTGGGCTTTTCTTAGTCTTTTGGGCCCGAATTTTTGGCTGTAGACTCAGGATGACATGGAGACTATTTTTTAGGATTTTGTTTAGGATTTAAAGCGTAGGCCCGATATTTACTGTTTTAGGCTCAATTAATGTAATTTCACCCATTTTTTAAGATGTTATGTGATTTCATTGACCTTGTGAATTATAGTTTAACAGTTGAGCAACATTGAGAAGCGATCAGGAGGGGAAAAACTTTGCTAGATTGATTTGCGATGTGAAGAATCATTTTCCAGGTAGGCTAGGCTTTCTCTAAATCTTAGACTGAGTTTAAATGTACGCGTATTTGAGCTGGAACATGTAAAACTATACTATTTATGGTTGAATTATGGAATATGTGTTGTATATGGATGGGTCTACTCTGTGTGGATATATACATATGATGATATAGGATGATGACTATTGTATGGAGGGTTGTGTTAGTCGTAGATGTTATATTTGATGAGTACTGACACTGTCGGACTACGAGAGGGACTGAAAGGGTTGGGCAGGTGATGTCGCCCAAACTACACCTCCCTTTGAAGGTATAAGCACTAGTGGCCAAAATATATAACCAAGGAGGGTCAATCCTATAGGGAATATGGTCTAGGCCTTGAGTAATTACTAGCAGTTCAGATGAGTTAACTTACTTATCTCTCGAAAGGGAGGGGGTTGTAATTGGAATAAGTAAACCTAAACTAGAAGTACATGTTGTGAAATCAGTGAGAGAAGTAACTATGATATTGTGGTCCCTATGAATTCCTTATTTAGTACAACTAGATAATTGTAATGGTTTCTAGTGTGTAGCATACAGAACGTGTAAGTTAAGTTTACCAAAGCCTTTGATCTAGGCAAGACGTAAATTTCACTTTGTGATTTGATCCATCCATCTAGTGTGACATTCTAACCCTTACCTTTTTTTCGAGTACAACTACCCTTTGTTTTTATTAGGTTGATTAGACAAGAGGGATCACATCGAATCCTATTAATTTTTCCTTATCCCATTCATTACCACCTTGATCCAGAAAGTAAGAAATAAGCGAGTTCTAACATTGGCAACTATTAAAAAATATTCTTAATAAAGTATTAACTACTACATGCATGCACACTTTCCAAGAAGTATGAATTATTCACTTTTACCTTGTTAGTTCTTCATGGTTCCCACAACCCTAGTTGTGGTTACAGCTGAAATACCTCTCATGTGCTTCGAAATTCCCCATAATTATAATGTCCATATATCTGAAAATCCATGCATGATTTCAAAAATCTGACTTCATATTCTTGATGAGGGGGAAAAATTGGAAATTGATAAAACCCGAATTTTAGAAGACCCGTAGTGAAAAATAATTTTTGCTAACTAATCAACTTCCAGGTGTATCCGCACCCTAGGCACGACATGGCCTGGGCGTGGACTAGTACAAAATGTTCCTTCGTGTTTGGTCCACATCGCCAATTGGACACGGACCAGTGTAAATTTTTCCCTATTTTTTATATTTCATCCAAGGGCATTGGGGTAATAATCCAATGCCCATTTAAATGTGAAATTTTTCATACTTAGCCATTTTCAACTCTAGAACTCACAAAACCCTCTCTAAAACCTCTCTGACTTTATCAAAATCCTCATTCAAATTTAAGGATCTCAAGAACAACTTTGGATTTCAAAGACCCAATCCAAGCTTCAAGTCAAGCGAAATTTGATGGTCGCTGTTTGGGAGGGAGTGGCGTGGGCTTGACCAAGGTACTCATATATAAACTTGTTTCTAGGAGAAGTTTACTCCAAGAAATTCAAGGTTTATGGTATGTAGTTCTTCATCCATGGGTCATTTCACCCTTGGAGCCCAACTCTCTCTTTTTATGAAAATTTCATGATTTCAAGGTTTGATTCTTCATGGATACTTCCTATTATGCATTATAAATATGAATCATGTTGGTTTTTTTATCAAGTATTAATTGATTATGCATGAATATCTATTTTAAGCTTTTTCCACGAGTTGATTTATATCTATTGAAATTATGCATGATGTGAACTATGAAAACTATAAACTAGTTTCTAAGTTGTTGATGAACTGTTGTATGGTTCACCAATGAAGTGATCTCAAGATAATTATGGGCTTTCAAGCATGTATTAAATTCATGAAAAGTATCTATAATGTTACAACTGACAAGTTGAGCCCTATTTCAAGATTGTACTCTCTACTGAGCCATTCATGTCAAGTTGAGGGGTCAAGCATGATTTCTATTTTTCCCTTATATTTAAGTTAAACTCACTACTAGAGGTCAAGCATGTTAATGAGCTATCATGTCTCTTGCAAGTTATTCATGTTATGATTGAAGTTATGATTATTTCAAGTATTCTGTGGGATTAGGCTTAGCAATGATTAAGGCTTAAGGGGGGGCTTGAAGCAAGGGGTCCTTATATAAAGTCTTTAGTCTCTAAACTATGTGCCACCAAAGGATTATATTAATTCCCTAAATGGGCTTTACTAGTGGATCCATCTAGTTCATATTTTCTCCTCATGTGGGGTCATATTCAGTTTACCTTGGCAACCACACCTTGTCGAGGGGGTATCAAGCTTCGATCACCTTGCTGAGGGGTGCCATACCATGGATTCCAAGTTATAACTTGCTTGGTCTATGTCGCTTAAGGTCTCCTCCCACATACATTTATTATATTATGCAAGTTAAATGTTTTACATGCATGTTTTGTTACAAATATTGCTCATACATATCATATTGAGATTATATCTATTGCCTATATGTATGTATTTTGAATATTATGGATTAAATCTTTGTTGCTTTGCATCCCGCATACTTAGTACATTCAATGTTCTAATGCATACCTATGCCTACATGATATTACAATGTAGGAACCAGAGCTCCTATTGACCATGTTCGACCATCGCACGGAAAACTATAACCGACATACCTATGCCTACATGATATTACAATGTAGGAACCAGAGCTCCTATTGACCATGTTCCTCCACATAGCTAGTTCGATTCTTTGAAGAAAGCTTTGGTGAGTCCTCAACTCTGAGGATAATATCTACTTGTTTCATGCTATGTTAAGACTTCTTCTTTAGGTTAGATACTTATTATCAAGAGGGTGATCGTGGGGAAATGTCTTGGTCCCTGCTCCATTCTTAAGCAGAGGTGTCATTGGATACTATGTTTGAGCTTGACTCTTCTTATGTTTAATGATTATGAAAGACTTCCCTTAGTCCTGCTTCCCTTTGAATAATTGACTTTTGTTATTGTTTTATTTTGCTTTCGCAACCAAGGACGTGTACATGGTATGCTAAGAGGCTTGTTTGGGTTGGCTCATGGACTTCCAATTTGCCTTGTCACATCTAGGCCCTAGCTTGAGTCATGACATTAGCTATGCATAATCATTGTAGATAAGAAACTCATGTTATATGATAGTGATGTTACCAAGTTATACCTCCTTTTTGAGGATAAAGCAGTCGTTGTCAAGAAATAGGACCCAACCAAGGTTAAGGTGGAACCCAAGGGAGTACGTAGACTTAGGAGAATTCAATTAACAGAATTTGAGTTATTAACCAACTTACTTCCCCAAAAGGGGCGGAGTCTACAATAATTAATAGAGAAGAAAACCCAACTAACACAGGAGTTAAATAAATATGGAGAGAAATTTGGGTATTGTGTTCCCCATGAGTCCCTAAGTTAGTATCACTGGATAGCCTAATTCCTTTCTAGTGGTAGCATGCCAGACGGTAAGTTAAGTTCACCAAACCCTTTGGTCTAGGTGAGAAGTGAATTTCACTACGTGATAGCCCATCTCCATAGTGTGCATTACTAACTTTTACCTATTAGTCCCAATATAACCTCCCTTGGACCAGTTTGGTTGGTTAGACAAGAATACATTAATCGAATCCTGTTAATTAATTTACTATCCTATTCATTACTACCTTGGTCCAATCAGTAATACTAGGCGGGTTCTTATGTTGGCCACCATCAGAAAACATGCAAAAGGAACAGAGTTAATTAATACATACATGCACACTTTTCAAGAATTATGAGTTATTCGGTTTTACTATGTTAGTTCTTCATGGTTCCCAAAACCCTAGTTGTGGATTTAGTTACTCATGATTTGTGTAGAAGCAAGACTTATGAATGGGAATAACATAATAGAGCACTGACGCAATTGAATTAAGAACAAACAAATCCAAACTTCAAAGAGAATCACAAGATTAATGATCAAGTAAAAGTACAAGTGTTTATCACAACTCTCCAGTGTTACCTCCACTTGATCTCACTATTTTTTCACTCTAACTATTGAGTTCTCTGTGTACTATCTGAAACATAATCTAGAAAACCTATTTATAATTATTAAAATACAAGTCCTAAACAAAATAGGATAGCTAGGTCAGCATGTCTCACGAATAGGTTTATGGGTCGTATTGCACTCTAGGACCCGTAGTTGGGATCTCATAAAGTGCTGCTGGAAAACTGGACTTCAGATCTACGATACTTCTCTATGACCCGTTAAGTGGTTCACAGCCCATAGTGGGGTTTCATCCTATATATCTTCAAAAAATCCCTTATCTCTGATCCTCAGGGCACGAACCATGTTCTACGACTCGTAAACCAATCTATGACCCATCTGTATGTTCATAGAAGAATATCAAAAAATTAGCCCCTCATTAGAATTGTTCACAAAATCCACTTCACGGCCCTCAAAGGGTCTCATTCTGCATCAAAATCAGCAATTTCTGCAATTTCTTCCCAAAATCAAGGCCAACCCTGGAATCTTGCAAATAAAACATAACAATACATTAAACCAACTAATATCGCATTGAGAACACACAAAATTCCAAGTTTTAGGCATTATAAATATTGTATTTTGATAGCATATCAACACCCTCAACTTAAAATTATTGCTTGTCCTCAAGCGACAAACTCAATCTATATAAGTAATACAGTAACACACTGACCTCAGCCTAATGACATACATCACATCAAACTTAAACTCAGATACCCGCATCACTTTTTCAAAATAGAATCAGATAGCCATCTTGCAAACCAATACCAACTGGTGCGTGTGACAATAGAACTATGACAAGTGATTTACTATCAACAATTCACAATTACTGAATAAGTTTTATGCTAACAATGTAGTATAAGTACCCTTACAGAAAGAAGCCCCATATCTCACTCTCAATGATATTTTTATGTATAATCTGAGGACTATGCAAAATGACTCACCCTTACAAAAGATATTCATGCATCATGCCTAATACCATAGGCTTTCCCCTATACTCATGACAAAGACTTCTTGAACTAGAATCACTTTAGGCGTTTATAGGCTTGTAATGTAGGCTCGTAGGGCTTTGGTATGATGTTTTGTGAACGTAGTGACTAAAGACCCTCCATGATACCGTATTTTCTTACACTTTTGCCTACCAACACTATTATTTATTTCATTTTATTCTCCCTTTCTCCTGTTTCAAGCTTTTCTGGGTGCTTTCTTTTCATTTGTTCAGCTTTGTACCTTTCTTTTACTATTATTTTTTTCTTTTTGACTGAAACGCCCCCAAAAGACCCAAAAATATACTTCAAAAATGTCCATAATCATAATTTCTATATATCTCAAAATCCATGCATGATATCAAAATTCAACTTTATATTCTTGATCAGGGGGAAAAATTGAGTGACAAATAGGTATAACTCAGGTTTTAGAAGACCCATACCAAAATTGATTTTCGCAAAATTTTGGAGACAAAAGTTGTTCGCGATGGCTCCGTGACGCGGACCTATTGCGGAGTAGTGTTATCACTTCCTTGATTTTTCCTATTTTGGCCTAAGGCATTGGGGACTTGATCCTATGTCTATTTATGCGTAAAAATACCTATACTAAACTATTTTTCAACTCTATATCACTCAAGACACTCTCAAAACCCTCTCCAACACTTACCAAATATTTCATCTAGATTCAAGTATCTCAAGATAATTCCAGATCTCAAGAACTCCCTTCAATGTGTCATGATTCAAGCCTAGGACCTAGATGTGACACGATACAAGAGAAACCCAAAAGAATCCCAAGCAAGCCTCTTAGCACATCATTACGCATCCTTGGTGCGAAAGCAATAAAATAGAAACAAGAATAGAAATAGGGATAATCGGGGCTAAGGGACATTATTAATATCATAACAACAAGAGTCAAGAGAGATCATGCTTATAACACATGACATGTACAATAACACCTCTACTACATAGATAAGCGCGGAGGCTAAGATAAGCAACCGGGCTCACCCTCATAGTCAACATTTACATGAAAGAAAAGTAGTCTTAGTACATAACATGAGAGAATGAGAAATATCCAAGGAACTGAGGACTCAAAAACAAACTTGAGTGGAATCATACTAGCCACGTGGATGGGGATACTCAAGCGGGGCTCCGGTTCCTACATGGTGACATCATATAGGCATAGAGTATCCGTTAATACATTTGAATGTCCTAAGTATGTAGGATGCAATGTAACAAGTAATAAGTGCCATAATCAAAATGCATAACATAGACAATGAATAGATGTATAGCAATATGACATGTATGAATGATACTTGAAGAAAAAGCATGCTTATATGGAAGATAAGACATATGTAGCAAGTGACCATCAATATAGAATATTCAAGGCCTACCACCTCCTTGGAGAGGCGAATGAGGTACAAACCACTCAAAATGGTTAATAAGGTACCAACTCTTTATTATGGTTAATCGAGCCTACCACCCCCAGACCTAGGGACCAAGGTACAAACTCCTCGATGTGGTTAATGAGGTATCAACCCCTCAATATAGTTATATGGGCCTACTACCCCCTGTACTAGGCAAACAAGGTACCAACCTCTCGATATGGTTACTCGAGCCTACAACCCCCCGAGCTAGGCTTGGTCAACTCACAACACTATATAGAGAATACCATATACATACATTCATTTCATCATCATATATTCATTCAACACATAGGACATGCATTGGGCCTTCAATTCCTCAAGAATTCATAATCCGAATATTTTATCAAACACTTGGCGGGTGCGTAGTGCTAGTGTAAAACCATGCAACTCAAGAGTAAAATCATGTTAGAAAATTTAATGTAAAACCATCAATATATACTTGGTAACACCCTCAAGCAATATATATCAAAACCCTTCATCGAATCCCATATTAGATCTTAGATTCATAGCCCAAAACATAGTAAAACAGTTAAAATTTCATAAGCCCCAACATAGTGTGCAGTGAAATTCATGATAGATAAGACCCATAATTAAATCAACTTTAAATCATCCAATTTTGAGTAAAAGAGAGCTTGGGTATCATGGGTGAAAGGAAACTATGAAAGAAACCAACATACCTTAGCTTAGGAGATTAACTTGATAAAGATTGGAGATAGAGATTTGAAGCTTGAATGAGAAACTTGAGATCCGGATGACTTTGAGACTTGAATTTAGGAGATGAAATATTAGCTAAGTGTTTGAATGAGTATTGGGGAATGTTTTGAATGATATGAGAGCGAAAAATGGCTAAATATAGGTATTTTGATATTTGTTAATACATAGGTCCAAGACTTAAAAGTCTTAGATGAAGTCAAACTGGAAAACATTTGACACTGGTGCGCGCCCTTGGCGTGTCATGCAGGAGTGCAAAAGCTACCTGGAATTTGCATTTTGGGAATTTTGAATTTTGATACGGTTGCTCTAAAATCGAGGTTAGACCCTTTCCCTCCTAAATTTGACCCTCTGAACAAGAATATGAAGTTGGATTTTTGATATCATGCTTAGAATTTTGAGATATATGGAACTTACAATTTCGGGTACTTTCGAAGTGCTTGATTTAACGTCGCAGGATG
>DF357929.1:81150-95394 GCA_000787875.1 Solanum virginianum | reverse complement strand
ATCGGGCAGCACAATGTCACTTACCAAGTAGTTTGCATAGTCTACAAACCATGGTATTAAATCGTGAGATGCTGCTAACACTTTCTCATCTAGGAATGAGTCATTGATCTCTAATCCATTATCAAACTTTGTCGTTGGCCCATCTTCCATTTTAGAAAGGTAATCTGCGACTTGGTTTTCTGTCTCTTTTCTATCGATGACATTGAAGTTGGATTCTTTAAGGAGAAGTACCCATCTCATCAACCTTAGTTTTGCATTTTTCTTTGCTATCAAGTACCATAGTGTTGAGTGGTCTGTGTGCTCCACCACTTTGGCCTCTAATAGTATAACCTGAATTTCTTGAATACGAAGACCACGATGAGTAACTCCTGCTCAGTGACAGTGTAGTTCTTCTAGGTTGTGTTTAGCGCATTTCAAGCATAGTAAATGGGATGCAATATCTTCTCTTAGCGCTATCCCAATGCGACACCTTGCACAATCCCACTTGTATCATACATGATTTCAAAGGGCTTTGACCAGTCTGGAGCTATAATAATTGGGATTGATATCAACTTCTGCTTCAATCCTTCAAAGGTTTTAAGGCATACATCATCAAACATGAACTTAGCATCCTTCTTAAGCAACATGCACAATGGATATGGAATTTTAGAGAACTCTTTTATGAACCTCCGATAGAACTCTGCATGCCCTAGGATGCTCCTCACCCCCTTAACTTAGATGGGTAGGGGAAGCTTCTCGATCACTTCTACTTTTGCTCTATCGACCTTGATTACTTTTCTGGAGATCTATTTCCCTAACATAATGCCCTCCTTCACCATGAAGTGACACTTTTCCCAATCTAGCACCAGATGGCTTTCCTCACATCTTTGCAACATAGCATGCAAGTGCTTCAAGCGGTCCTCAAATGATTCTCCAACCATACTGCATGAAGAATTTAGTAGTGTCCTCTACAATGTCTAAGATAATGGACATCATACATCTCTAAAATATCACTGGAGCATTACACAACCTAAATGAGATCCCCTTAAATGGAAAGTGGCATAGTGACACGTAAATGTCATCTCTCCTTATGCTCTAGGGCAATGGTGATCTGGTTATAACTTGAATATCCATCAAGAAAGCAATACCAACCCTTTCTAGCTAATCAGTCTACCATCAGATCCATGAATGGCATAGGAAAGTGATCCTTCTCTGTCGATGTATTAAGTATTCTATAGTCCATGCATACTCTCCACCTAGTGACTGGTGATGTGCTGCCAAAATACAATACTTTTAATTCTTAAAACTTAGAATTTTATGTGTTCCTAATGCGATGTTAGTAGGTTTTATGTATTTTTATGTTGATGTTTGCAGGATTATAGGTTGGCATGCTTTTGGGAAAAGTTACAGAAGTTGCTGTAGTTTTGCTGTTATACGAGACCCTCTGCGGGTTGTAGACCATTCTATGGGCCATAGAGAGTTTTTGTAAGGAAATCCAGTGAGGGACCTAGTTTCTGAAGTTGATTCTATGAACATGCAGATGAGCCGTAGACTAGTTTAAGAGTCGCAGAAGATGTTTCGTGCCCTGAGAGGATTCAAGAATGAAGCCTTTCTGAAGTTCATCAAATGAGACCCCCTTTACAGGTCATAAACCATTATATGAGTTGTAAGGGGGTGTCATAAAGAGGAAGTCCAGTTTTTCAGCAATAATGTATGAGACCTAAATTACTAGCCATAAACTTCAATACGGGTTGTAGAGAGCTTTTGTATGTCGTGCTGACAAATTCTCATAAGTCATTTAGTATTTAAATTTTTTAATTATTATAAATAGGTCTTTTAGGTTATTATTCATAATTTCTCATCAGTTTTGATAAGTTTTAGCCTAATAGTCAGAGAACTCAATATTTTGAGAGAGTCTTTGAGAACAGTTGTGGTTGAATTTGATCATAAAGCTTGTGATTCGTGTTGACATTGGATTCTTGTTCTTAAATCTATTGTGTAAATGTTTAATTATGTCTTCTCAATTCATAATTTCTGCATCTACACATAGTAGGAGTAGCTAAATCCACAACTAGGGTTGTGGGAACCATGAAAAACTAACAAAGTAAAAGTGGATAATTCACAATTCTTTGAAGGTGCTTATTCATATATTAATTAACTCTCTTTGTTTTGCATGTTTTCTAGTGGTAGCCAACATTAGAACTTGTCTAGTGTTACTGACGGGACCAAGGTAGTAATAAATAGGAAAAGAGATTAATTAACAAGATTATTTGATTGACGTGTTCTCATCTAATCAACCAAACTAGGCCAAGGGAAAGTTGTACCAGGACTAACAGGTAATAGTTAGTAATGCACACTATTAAGATGGGCCAAGTCAGATAGTGACCTCTCACCTTTGACCAAAGATCTTGGTGAACTTGAATTACTGTCTTGTATGCTATACACTAGACAAAAATTAGGTTATCTGTGATACTAAGTTGGGGAATTTGGGGAACATAATATCCTAGTTGCTCTCCATTATTGACTTTTCTCTCATAATAGTTAGTTAGTTTTATTTTTTATTGATTTTTGCAAACCCCCCTTTGGCGAAGTAAGTTAGTTGATGAAACACCCCTCATGTGCTTCGAAATGCCCTTTAATCGTGATTTCCATATATGTCAAATTTTGTACATGATTTCAGAAATCTAACTTCATATTCTTGATCAGGGGGCAAAATTGAGTGGGAAATAGGTATAATCCAAATTTTACAAGACTCGTAGCGAAGAATAATTTTCGCTAATTTTTGAATTTTCAGTGTTCGTCGTGCCCAGGCTATGACGTGCTTAGGGCACAGACTAGTATAAGTTGGCCTACACGTTAGGCTTGTGCCGCAATAGGGATATGAACCAGTATAAGATTTTCCTTAGTTTTCTTATTTCATCCAAGGGCATTGAGATTATAGCCCCATGCCCATTTAAACATGAAATCTTCCATACTTAGCCATTTTTCAACTCTATAACTCTCAAAACACACTCTAAAACCTTTCCAAGACTTTATGAAATCTCTCATTCAAATTCAAGGAATTGAATTTTTGAACACAAGAACCCATCTCAAGCTTCAGGTCTCCTTCAAGTTCATCTCAAGAAATTTATGGTTTGAGGTATGTGGGTCTTCATCCATGGGTCCTTTCACCCATGGAGGTCAACCTTCTCTTTTTATGAAAATTACATGATTTTAAGTTGCGTTACCTATGGGTATATCTTATTATGAATTATGAACGTAAATTATGTTGGAGTTTTATTAAGTATCGATTGATTATGCATGAACCTCTATTTCAAGCTTATTCCATGAATTGATTTTGTCTATTGAGACTATGCATGATTTGAACTATGAAACCATGAACTATTATGAGCTTTTTTGATGGATTTCAGGATACCCTAAATATGGGTTTTACTACAATATTTGTTGGTTGATTTGCAATGAGTTACTCTTCTTGTTTTACTCTTGAGCTGCATGATTTTGAACAAATATCATCAACCCATCATGTGTTTGATAAAATTACATGATAAGAATTCTCAAGCTATATAAAGTCTTTAGTCTCTAAACTATGTGCAACCATATTATTATATATTATACCCTTGCTATACTAGTAGATCCATCTAGTTCATGTTATCATGTTTGGTTTGCTTTGGAAAATAAACTACACTTTGCAGGGGGTGTCATGCCTGGTCACCTATACTGAGGAGGTGCCATGCCTTGGAGTCCAAGTTCTAGATTCTTGGTCTATATTGGTTGGGGTCTCTTCCCACATATGTATGGTATATTACGCAAGTTAAATATTTAACAAGTATGTTTTATTACAAGCATTGATTATGCATGCCATATTGAGATTATATATCCATTGATTATGATTATGCATTTTCAATATTATGGCTTATGTCTTTGTTGCATTGGACCCCATATACTTAGTACATTAAAATGTACTTAGTACATTAAAATGTACTAACACATACTCTATGCCTACATGATACCACCATGTAGGAACCCGAGTTCCTTTTGATCATCCTCCTCCATATGGCTAGTTCGGTACTCTAAGAAAGCTTTGGTGAGTCATAAACTCGAAGGACAATATCTATTTTTATTCATGCTACATTGAGACTTGTTCCTTAGGTTGGATACTTATTATTAGGAGGGTGAGCCTAGGAAGTGTCTTGGCCCTGCTCCATTCTAAAATAGGGGTGTTGTTGGAACTAAGTTTGTATATGCTTTGAGCTCGATCTTCTTATGTTGCTATTTTTATGAAATACTTCCTTAGTCCTACTTCCCTTTTTATACTTGACTCTTGTATGATGATTATTTTTAATTCTGCAACCAAGGATGTGTACAAGATATGCTAAGAGGCTTGTTTGTGATGTCTCGAGACTTCCCATTTGTTATGTCTCGTCTAGGCCCTAGGCTTGGGTTGTGACAAGCTTGGTGTTAGAGCACAAGTTTATTAATGATCCTCAAAAATCCAACACACCGCATCAATTAGAGTCTTAATCATGGTTGTGAAGCATGCCATAACGATGAATGGGAGGCTATGAGGCGTTTTAGGAAATGTTTCACTTTTTCATGATTTATATCATGCTTTAGATGTAAAGATAAGGCTTTCCCCCTAATGAATGCTCTTTGATAATCTAGATCATGCAGCTACCAAGAGAAAGACTAAGGAGAGCCTGTACACCCGAGGAGCAACCGACCCCTCCCACACCTCAAGCTCCTCAAGATGGAGAGGTAGCCCAAGATGAGTTGCAGGATGCCATCACAATGTTGGCCCATGCTATTACCAACAAAATGAACCAAGGGCCCTAGCTCCTCATGCTCCTACTCCAGCCTCAAGGGTGGTGGATTTCACATAAATAAACCCTCCAGAGTTTCATGGGTCCAAGGCGGAGGAAGACCCCCAAGAGTTCATCAATGAGGTGGATAAAGTGCTATCTATCATGGGGGTAAATTTTGAGGAGAAAGCAGAATTAGTAATCTACCAACTCAAAGATGAGGCCCAAATTTGGTTCACTCAATGGAAATTAGAGAGGAGAAATGATGATCCTATTCCTTGGGAGAAATTCAAAGCGGCCTTCCTTAACCGGTTCATCCTATCAAGTTAAGAGAGGCTAAGATGATGGATTTTATGAATCTCAATCAAGGTTCCATGAGTGTGAGGGAGTATTCCCTCAAATTCAACAAGCTTTCTAAGTATGTTCCTTATTTGGTTGTCGATCCAAGATCAAGGATAAATAAGTTTGTGTTGGAAGTGCCTGACTTGGTTAATGAAGAGTGTCATACTGCTAAGCTAGTGAGAGATATGGACTTGTCTCAGGTCATACATCTGTCGAACAACTTGATGGGGAAAAGCTTAGAAAGAGGAGAAGTAGGGAGTTTAAGAGGTCTTTGTTTGAGGGTGGTTTCCAAGGTTCTAAGGGTGGTTAGTTTAAACAAGGTCACAAGTTCCAAGGCTAAGGGTCCTCCAATGCTCCTAACAAGAGGTTTGCTCATGATGGGGTGTCTAACCTAAGATTCCAAGGTGGCAATGGTGGGATGACCCATCCTAAGTGCCAAAAGTGTGAGAGAAACCATGGTTGTCCATGTTTAAAATATTCTAATGCTTGCTTTGGTTGTGGTGAGATGGGTCATAAGGTTATTGATTTACCTCATACTCAAAATAAGGGTAGAGATGGTCGTCCTCAAGGCCGAGGTGCTAATACGGGTCAAAGGGCAAAGGGAGGCCAACAAGGGGGTACTCCAAGGCAAAATAGATTCTATGCTCTCCAGAGAAGGAAAAAGAGTAGATGAGGTGCCCGATGTTGTTATCGGTATGTTAAAGCTTTTTTATTATGGTGTATATCCTTTTGATTGATCCAAGTGCCACTCTTTCTTTCATTACTCCTTTGGTTGCCAATAAGCTTCATTTGTGTCCTGAATTGTTGCGTGAAGCTTATGAAGTCTCTACCCCCATTGGTGAGTCCATCATTGCTAAAAGAGTCTATAGACATTAGTCCCATGTCCATATTGCATAAAGGCTTGCCTTGTGATTTTGTTGAACTTAACATGGTGGATTTTGATATTATTCTTGGGATGGATTGGTTACATGCATATCATACTCCCATTAATTGTAGAGGCCGTATAGTTAGATTCTAATTCCCTAATGAACCCATCCTTGGGTAGGAAAGTAGTAATGTAGTGGTCAAGGGTAGATTTATTTCTTGCCTTAAAGCCCAAAAGTTGATTTCTAAGGGTTGCATTTATCATCTTGTAATGTTTAGGGATGTTGAGTCTAAAGTCCTTTCTATTGAGTCAGTTGCAGTGGTCAATGAGTTTTTTGATGTCTTTCCTAATAAGTCTCCCAATGTTCCTCCCGAAAGAAAAATAGACTTTGGTTTAGACCTCTTTCCCAATACACAACCTATTTCCATTTCCCCTTATCATATGGGCCTGGCAGAGTTGAAAGAGTTGAATGATCAATTGAGGGATTTGTTTGAAAAGGGTTTCATAAGGCCTAGTAAGTCACCTTAGAGTGCACCGATGTTGTTTGTGAAGAAAAAAGATGGTTCTCTTAGATGTGCATTGATTACCGAGAACTCAATAGAGTCATACAAAGAACAAGTACCCTCTACCAAGGATTGATGACCTTTTTGATTAACTACATGGGGCTAGTCACTTTAATAAGGTTGATCTTTGGTCTTGATACCACCAAGTTAAGGTGAGGGAGTGCGATATTGCTAAGACGGTTTTTCAGACTAGGTATGGGTATTTTGAATTTGTGTAATGTCTTTTGGCTTGACTAATGCACTAGCTATATTTATGGATCTAGTGAATAGGATTTTTAAACCCTTTCTTGATATATTTGTGATGGTCTTTATTGATGATACATTGATTTACTCCCAGAGTGGGAAAGAACATGTGAATCACTTGAGGGTGGTGTTATAAATCTTGAGGGATGAGAGGTTGTATGCCAAATATGAAAAGTGTGAATTTTGGTTGAAAGAGGTCGCATTTCTAGGGCCTATGGTATAGGGTGATGGCATTAAGGAGGATCCTAAGAAGAGGGAGGTAATAATAAATTGGCCTAGGCCCTTGACTCCGATAGATATTAGGAGTTTCTTAGGTTTGGTGGGTTACTATTGGAGGTTTGTGAATGGTTTCTCTTCTATTGCTTCCCCTATGACCAAGATAACCCAAAATAATGCAAATTTTGTTTTTATCGATGAATGTGAAAAGAGTTTTCAAACTTTGAAAGACAAGCTTATCTCCGCTCCTATCTTGGCTCTATTGGAAGGGTTGAAAGGGTTTGTGGTTTATTGTGATGCCTTAAGAATTGGTTTGGGGTGTGTTTTGATGCAAAATGGCAAGGTACATGAGTGAAATTATCCTACCCATGTTCTTAAATTGGTGGTCGTGGTGTTTGCTTTGGAAATTTTGGCATCACTATTTGTATGAGGTTCATGTTGATGTGTTTTCGGAGCAAAAGAGTCTCTAATATGTATTCACTCAAAAAGATCTTAACTTGAGACAAAGAAGGTGGTTATTAGTCCTTAAGGATTATGGCATGAGTGTATACTATCATCCTAACAAAGCTAATCTTGTTACTGATGCTCTAAGTAAAGTGTCCATGAGTAGTCTAGCTCATATTGATGTTGGCAACAAGGAGGTGGCTAGAGAAGTTCACCGGTTAGCTAGGTTGGGGGTTAAGTTGAATGATGTTGAGAATGGTTATTTAGTAGTGGTTGAAGGTCCAAATCTTCTTTGATTGAGGAAGTCCAGTCAAAACAAGACCTTGACCTCACTTGCTATAGTTGAAGGCTTTGGTGAAGGATGGTAAAGTGGACGTTTTCTCCCAAGGAGGAGATGGTGCCCTTAGGTACCAAGGTAGGTTGTATGTGCCTAATGTTAATGACTTGAGGGAGTTGATTTTAAGAGAGGCCCATAATTCATCCTATTCAATTCTCCCCGATTCCACAAAGATGTATAGAGAATTCTGTGAGGTGTATTAGTAGGTTGGTATGAAGAGAGAAATTGCCAAGTTCGTAGCAGGTTGTCACAATTGCCAACAAGTGAAAGACGAACATCAAAGGTTGGGTGGCCTAGCCCAAGACATAGAAATTCCTACTTGGAAGTGGGAAGAGATCAACATGGATATTGTGGTTGGGTTGCCAAAGACTTGGAAACACTTTGATTCAATTTGGATTATTGTGTATGTAATGACAAAGTCAACTCACTTTCTTCTGATCAAAATGACTTATGGTTCCGAAGATTATGCCAAGTTGTATATTCATGAGTTGGTTAGATTGCATGGGGTACCTTTGTCTATTATTTCAGATAGTGGCTCTCAATTCACTTCTCACTTTTAGAGGTCCTTCCAAAGAGGTCTTGGTACCAAGGTTAAGCTTACCACGACTTTTCATCCTCAAATGGATAGTCAAGCTGAGAGGTCTATCATTTCGAATCGTGCTGCTCAATTCACTTCTCATTTTTGGAGATCCTTCCAAAAGGGTTTTGGTACCATAGTCAAGCTTAGCAGGACTTTTCATCCTCAAATTATAGCCAAGCCGAAAGGACTATCCAAACTTTTGAGGATATGCTTAGGGCTTGTGTCTTAGAGTTTAAAGGTAGTTGGAATAAACAACTTCAACTTATTGAGTTTGCTTACAACAATAACTACCACTCTAGTATTGGTATGGCCCCCTTTGAAGCTTTATATAGTAGGTGTTGTAGATCCCCAGTTGGGTGGTTTGATGTGGGAGAGGTGGCTTTGTTAGGCTCCAATTTGGTTTTGTAAGCTTTGGAGAAGGTGAGGTTGATAAGGAAGAGATTGAAGAGGGCTCAAAGTAGACAAAAGTCTTATTCTGATGTGAGGAGAAGGAATCTTAATTTTAAGGTTGATGATTAGGTTTACTTGAAGGTCTCACCCATGAAGGGTGTGGTCCAGTCTAGCAAAAAAGGAAACTTGAGCCCAAGGTTTGTGGCTCCTTATAGAATTTTGAGGAGAGTTGGTAAGAGTGCATATAAATTGGAGTTGCCTATGGAGATGAATATAGTTTATCCGGTTTTCCATGTATCTATGTTGAGGAGATGTGTTGATGACCCAAGTGCTATAGTGCCCTTAGAGGTTGTGGATGTTGTGGAAGATAATGTTTAACTGCATTTGTTGCATTCAAGTTGGGCTGAAATCTTCATAATTACTTCTCTTACGCATGTTTCTTTGACACATAGGGATGAATATTCCCAAGGGGTAGATATTGCAACACCTCTCATGTGCTTCTGAGTGCCCTAATAATCATAATTTCCATATATCTCAAAATCCATATGTGATTTCAAAAATCTGACTTCATATTCTTAATCATGGGGAAATATTGAGTGGGAAATGGGTATAACCTAGATTTTAGAAGACCAGCAGCGAAAATAATTTTCGCTAATTTCTGAATTTCTAGCATTTGTCTGCACCCAGGCCACGAAGCGCCTGCAGAGCATCCTAGTGTAAGTTGGCCTACGTGTTGGGTCCACATTGCCCCAGGGATGCAAACTAGTGTAACTTTTTCCTTAGTTTTCTTATTTTGTCCATGGGAATTGGGTTAATAGCCCCATGCCCATTTAAATGTGAAATCTTCCATACTTAGCCATTTTTCAGCTCTATAACTCACAAAACTATCTCTAAAACCTCTCCAAGACTTTATAAAATCTCTCATTCAAATTCAAGGTTTTAAAGCTCAATTTTGAAACTCAATAACCCATCGCAAGATTCAAGTCTCCTTCAAGTTCATCTCAAGAAATTCAAGGTTTGAGATAAGTGGGTCTTCATCCATAGGTCATTTCACCCATGGAGCCCAACCTTCTCTTTTTATGAAGTTTTCATGATTACAAGTTGTGTTACCTATGGGTATCTCTTATATGAATTTTAAACATAAATTATGTTGGGGTTTTATTAAGTATTGATTAATTATGCATAAACCTCTATTTCAAGCTTATTCAATGAATTGATTTTGTTTATGACTACTATGCATGATTTGAGCTATGAAACCATGAACTATTATGAGCTTTTGTGATGGATCTCAAGATACCCTAAATGAGGGTTTTACTATAATATTTCTTGGTTGATTTGCATTGAGTTACTCTTCTTGTTTTACTCTTGAATTGCATGATTTTGAACAAGTATCATAAACCTACCATGTGTTTGATAAAGATACATTACAAGAATTCACAAATTGTTGATGAACTATTATATGATTTCCAAGTCAAGTGATTTTATGATGATAAAGGGCTTTCAAGCATGCATTGAATTCATGAAAGTATCTATGACTTTACTAGTATCAAGTTGAGCCCAATTTCAAGATTTTAACCTTTTGGGAGCCATTCATGTAAAGGCAAAGGATGATGTATGATTATTATTTACTCTCATGTTCAAGTTAGGCTCACTAGTAGAGGTCAAGCATAATTATGAGCTATTGATGTCATGTTATCATGTCTCTTACAAGTTACTCATGATATTATTAAAGTATAATTATTTCAAGTATTCCATGGGATTTAACTTAGCACCGATTGAGGCTTAAGATTGGGGCTTGACTCAAGGGCTCCTTACATAAAGTCTTTAGACTCTAAACTATGTGCCGCCATAGGATTGTATATTATACCCTTGCTATACTAGTGGATCCATCTAGTTCATGTTACCATGTTTGGTTTGCCTTGGCAAGTAGACCATACTTCACCGGGGGGTGTCATGCCCGGTCATTTGTACTGAGGGGTTGTCATGCCTTGGAGTCCAAGTTGTAGTTGCTTGATCTTATCCGGTTTTCCGGGGGGTATCATGCCCGGTCATTTGTACTGAGGGGTTGTCATGCCTTGGAGTCCAAGTTGTAGTTGCTTGATCTATGTTGGTTAAGGTCTCTTCCCACTTGTGATGGTATATTATGCAAGTTAAATATTTTACAAGCATGTTTTATAACAACCATTGATCATGCATGTCATATTGAGATTATATATCCTTTGATTATGATTATGCATTTTGAATATTATGGCTTATGTCTTTATTGCATTAGACCCCGCATACTTAATACATTCAAATGTACTAACACATACTCTATGCCTATATGATATCACCATGTAGGAACCTGAGCTCTTTTTGATCATCCTCTTCCACGTGGCTTGTTCGGTACTCCAAGAAAGCTTTGGTGAGTCCTCAACTCCGAGGAAAACATCTATTTTTATTCTTGCTATGTTGAGGCTTATTCCTTAGGTTTGATATTTATTATTATGAGGGTGAGCCCAGGAAGTATCTTAGACCACACTCCATTCTAAAATAGAGGTGTTGTTGGATACTAAGTTTGTATATTCTCTTAGCTCAACTCTTCTTATGTTCCTATGTTTATGAAAGACTTCCTTTATTCCCACTTCTGTTTTTGTACTTGACTTTTACATGATGTTTATTTTCATTTCCGCAACCAAGGATGTATAGAAGATATGCTAAGAGGCTTGTTTGGGATGTCTCCGAACTTCTTATTCGTGGTGTCACATCTAGGCCCTAGGCTTTGGTCGTGATAGTGAATTACTCAGATTGCATATTGATGAATTTTCTTGAGTCTATGTATTCTCTATGGGATCGACCCTAACCTCTGTTAGGTGCTATATCTTGTCAATGATCGCTTTATCCTCTAAAATGGTAGTGTAGCTTGGGCGACATTAAGATTTTGGTGTTGTTTCCGGGGAATATAGCTAGAATTAGCGAATTCATTATTAATTCGAGTGTTAATCCTTAGTTCCCTTATTTTACTTTTTTTTTTGTTGTTTTTGTTTCTTTTCATGATCTAGGTGCAGTGTATGCCTAATATTCGGAGTCAAGGCAATCTCTTAACTCCATTTGATCCAGAGATCCATAGATTCTTAAGAAGAAGGGCCCAAGATAATGCCAACAACTCAACCAATGCAACTCTGAATAGCAATAATAATGAGGATGCTGTGAAACAACCCCAAAATATGTCTGAAAATATGCCTCACAACTGCTCGTAATTGTAATTTTTATATATCTTAAAATTTGTATGTGATATCAAAAATACGACATCATATTCTTTATCAGGAGGTCAAATTGAGTGGGGAATGGGTCTAACCCTGATTTAGAGCAAACGAATTGCAATTTCATTTTCCCAAAAATTAATTTACAGTGAGCTCTATGCGCCCCTGCCGCGACGCGGCCAGGGCACATAGATGTGCATTTTGTTGACCTCTTTGCTTGTTTGGTCTAAGAATTTTTAGTCTTGGGCCTAATTTCTCCCATGCGTGAAATTACCTATACTTTATTTCACTGTTATATCATTCAAGACATTCCCAAATACTCTCTCAAACACTTAGAAAATATTTCCCCTCCAAATTTCAAGTCCCAAAACTCATCCAGATCTTAAGATTCTAATTCAAGCTTTAAGTGTCCATTTTCAACCTTCTTCAAAGATTCTCCAAAGTCAAGGTATGTGGGTTTCTTTTAAGGATTCCTTTCACCCATGATGTCCAAGCTTTCTTTTACCTAAAATTGCATGATTTAAAGTTGATTTACTCATGGGTCTTACTTATTATGAATTTCACTACACACTATGTTGGGGTTTCCTAAAATTATGATTGGTTTAGTATGTTTTGAGATGTGAATCTAAGATTTATTGAGAGATTTGACGAATGATTTTGATGTATATTGCTTGAGGGTGTTACCAAGTTTCTATTGATGGTCTTACATTGAATTTTCTAGCATGATTCTACTCTTGAATTGCATTTGGGTTGTGGGAAGAAATTAATATGGATTTTGTAGTTGGATTGCCCAAGACTAGATGGGGTTTTGATTCCATTTGGGTTGTGGTTGTTAAGATGATGAAATCGACTCACTTTCTACAAGTTAAGACTGTATATAGGGCTGAAGATTATGCTAAGTTATACATTTATGAGTTGGTGAGGTTGCATGGGGTTCTTTTGTCTATTATATTAGATCGTAGTGCTCAATTCACTTCACATTTTTGGAGCTCCTTCCAAAGAGGTGTTGAAACCAAGGTAAAACTTAATATGACCTTTCACCCTTAAACGAATGGCCAAGCTGAAAAAACTATCCAAACTCTTGATGACATCCTTAAGGCCTGTGTATTAGAGCTTAAGGGTAGTTGGGACGATAATCTTCCATTGATTGAGTTTCTCTATAACAATAGTTATCATTCTAGCATAAGAATAACTCTTTTTGAGGCTCTCTATGGTAGATGTTGTAGGCCACGGGTTGGGTAGTTTGAGGTTGGAGATATGGCTTTGTTGGGACCAGATCTGGTTATCTAGGCTATTGACAAGGTTAGGATGATTAGAGAAACGTTAAAGATGGCTCAAAGTCACCAAAAGTCTTATGCCGGAGTGAGGATAAGTGATCTTGAATTCAAAGTTGGTGATTGGGTTTATTTGAAGGTTTCACCCATGAAGGGTGTGGTTTGTTTTGGTAAGAAAGGTAAGTTAAGCCCTAGATATGTGGGTCCTTATAGGTGATGAGGAGGATCGGTAAGGTGGTTTATGAGTTGGAGTTGCCTAGTGAAATGAATTTGGTTCAACCGATGTTTTATGTGTCTATGTTGAGGAAGTGTGTGGGTGATCCCTGAGCTCTTTTTGATCATCCTCTTCCACGTGGCTTGTTCGGTACTCCAAGAAAGCTTTGGTGAGTCCTCAACTCCGAGGAAAACATCTATTTTTATTCTTGCTATGTTGATTTTAGGTGTAGTTGAAGACCACTTGACTTATGAGGAGGTTCCAGTAGTGATCTTCGATAGGCAAGTGAAGAGGCCAAGGAACAAGGGTGTTGCTTCCAGTAAGGTCCTTTGGAGGAATCAACAAGTCAAAAGTGCTACATGGGAGGCCAAAATAGACATGCAAAAATGATAACCTTATCTTTTCCATCCTACTCAATCCTAAGGTACTAATCCTAAGTCTTCTATGTGATTTCATGTCTCATGTTCCAGCCCCTAAGTTATTTTCATGCATTCATGTTTATATTGACAAAGTTCATAGTGATTTTACACTTATGTTGAGATTTTGAAAACGATATTTTAAGTGTATTGTTGCATTCTTGTTGGGGTTGATCTCTTCATGATTACTCTTCTCATATACATTTCTTTGGCATTTGGGAACGAATGATCCCAAGGGGCTGATATTGAAACGACCCCAAAAAGTGCCCGAAAATGTGCCTTGAAAGTACCAAAAATCATAATTTCCATATATCTCAAAATTTGTGCATGATATCAAAAA
>DF357929.1:58221-81088 GCA_000787875.1 Solanum virginianum | reverse complement strand
ACCATCAGAGGATAAATCCGACTTTATATTCTTGATCAGGAGCTCAAATTGACTGGGGAATGGGTCTAACCTTGATTTTTGAGCAAACAAATTGCAATTTCATTTTCCCAAAAATAAATTTCCAATGACCTCTGTGCCTCTGGCGCGATGCAGCTAGGGCGTGCAGATGTGTATTTTGCTGGCTTCTTTGTTTGTTTGGTCCAAGACTTTTCAATCTTCTGCCTAAGTCCTCCTATGTGTGAAAATACCTGTACTTAGTCATATTTCACCTTCATATCATTCAAGAAGTTCAAAAATACTCTCCCAAACACTTAGATAATATTTTACCTCCAAATTTCAAGTCCCAAAACTCATCCGAATCTTAAGGTTCTCACTCAAGCTTCAAGACTCCATTTCTGTACTTCTTCAAGGATTCTCTAAAGTCAAGGTATGTGAGTTTATTTCATGGGTTCCTTTCACCCATGATGCCCAAGCTTTCTTTTACCTAAAATCTGGTTAATGTAGTTTGAGGAATTAAAGGTCCAATACATGTCTTATAAGTTAAATGACTTTATGATGATGAAAGGAACGCATATATATGATATTCTCCAATATACTGTAGCAAAGTTATCATGCCCTACTGGGGGTTAAGAGCTAGGGTAACCATGTAGAGGGGTTTGTACCTTGACTCTAACCAAGGGTTTGTGCCTTGATAACCGGGTTGACTAGTTAGTACCTCAATCCCCAGGGGTGGTAGGGTGCGACTATCCACCAACTAATCAAGGGGTTCGTACCTTGGTAACTGTGTTGAGAGGTTAGTTCCTCAATCACCATGGGTGGTAGGGTTCGATGATCCACCAACCCACCAAAGGGGTTTGTACCTTTGTAACCTACGAGTTTAATAATGATGGTCTCTTCTTACACATGTATTATATTCCATGTAAGCATGTTTTACTTAAGCATTGATCATATATGCCATATCGTTATTATGATATCGATTGCTCTCTATTATTCATTTTGATTATGATGTCTACATTTTGTTGCATTGCATCTTACATACTTAGTACATTCAAACATACTAACACATACTCTATGCCTACATGATGTTACTTTGTAAGAACCAGAGCCCCACTTGATCATCCTTCTCCATATGACTAGTACGATCTCTATCTCAAGCTAGTTTGTGAGTCCTCCATTTCGGGGAAAATATTTATGTTATTATGTCATGTATTACGACTCTCTTTCTTTATTGTATGTTATGACTATGAAGGTGAGCTCGATTACTTATCTTGGCCCCTGCTATGTTTAATGGTTAGAGGTGTCGTTGACATGTTATGTATAATTCCATGAGCTTTAACTCTCTCTTGACTCTTGATGTTTATGATATGAAAGTTGTCCCTTAGCCCCGTTTATCCCTATTTACATACTATTGTTGTATTTTATTGCTTTCACGACTAAGGATGTGTAATGATATGCTAAGAGGCTTTCTTGGGGTCCCTTTGTTTTCCCCATGCACCGTGTCATGTCTAGTCCCTAGGCTTGGGTCATGACATGCTTGGAATGAGAACCCACCTCCTTAGGAGAACATTCCACAACCTCAAGATTTCAATGCTAATGCTTACTAGTGGAATCAGTACAGGTTGAATCCCATGGCTATGGAGGTGACTTGGGCTATTGTGTTGCCACCACTATCAGCAGACACAAAGTTCACAGTCTCAAGTGGGTTATTTCAGATGCTGCAGAACCGTGGGCTATATGCCGATTTACCATCAGAGGATCCTCATAACCACCTACATAATATGGCATTTATATGTAAAAGTGTGATAGGAACACATAATCTGTCTATGGATGTTGTGGGACTCCGTATCTATGGCTATCTGAGCTTTTGCCGAGTTCAATCACCAGTTAGATAGAATTGCAAAGGCCTTTGTAGCAAGGTATTTCCTTAAACCAAACAGGCTCAAGTTGGAGGACTAGATCAATGACTTTAAGTAATTCCCTGGTGATTCAGTCCTTGCTACATGTGAGCTATTTAATAGATGCTTGTGGAGTGCACTAGACCATAACATTGCGGAGAATGTCTTGGTGGAGAATTTCTACCGAGCTCTAGATGCAAATTGTCAAGCATGTGCTGATGCCCTCTTAGGAGGTCTGTTCATAGAGTAACCATTCGCAGAAATTGCTAAGCAGCTGGTCGTGGTGGCTAAATCAAACCATGTATGAGAGCCCATGAATAGACATCTAACAAATCATGCGAGTATCGCTAATATGAGCTCTGATCAAGCAAAAATAAATGTTGATACCCTTAGTATACTTGCTCAAAATAAAGCTAATCTAGAGGTGCTAATGAACCAGACACAAGAAAGCACCATACCAAGCATTGGGACTGCAAAGATGATAGTTTTAATAGTATCTTTGTGACCACCCACAATTGTGATATGATACATAGAGACTAGCATCGAGGAGATGCTTGACCAATTGTTAAAAAGGGTAGACACGCAAGATGAGACATTGAGGAAGATGAAGTCCGACATTACCAAGATAAACCATAAAATGGAAAAATACTCTATGGCAATCAAATAGCTCAATGCAATTGGATCAGATTCAAAGATGCATGATGACAAGCGTCATAGCTCTACATTGAAAGGATACTGATGGGCGCCAGAAGAAGGTAAAGTTTGGGGAACATAAAAGCTGGAGGAAGTCTAAGTACTCCAGCTATCTTTGTCATGTCGCGACAATAAATCAGGCGCTTCTTGGGAGGCACCCCAAGGTTTTTGATGTAATAGCATAGTTATAGGTTTTTTTTTAGTTTTTGGATTCATTGGTAGTTTATTTTCTTGTATTTTGATTGTAATTTTTGACACTGGGCTGGTTGCATATAGGGTAACAATGTATTTTACAAAGAATATGTAGGTACAAAACTAAGTCAACCAGTTTAGCTAATAAAAGCATCAAGTTGAGTCTCTACGACTGGGTTTACGGGTTGTAAACACTTTACGACCCGTACCCCATCTCGTAGATATTTCTAGTGAGTAGAAATTGTAAATATTTCTAGAGCCAACATTATGATTAGTATGACAAACTATAAGCCATGAATGGTGCTCGTGGACCCAGGTAAGTTTTCTGGAAAATTTGCTAAGTTTTGGGGTCTGTATGACCAACTCTACAAGTCATAAAACACTTTACGACTCATAGATTGGTCCATGAAACCTAATCCTGAAAACTAGAGTTTGGATGTTCTACAAAACCATGATCCATAAAACACTCTACAACCCATAATTGGGGTTTCTTAGTATCCAGGCCCATTAACCGTCTATTGACCCGGTCAATATATAAATAGAGAGGTCAAATTATTTTTACCATATTCTAACCTAAAATTATTAAATTGATACAATCTACCCCAAACCCTCATTTTTTGGATCACCTCGGGCCGCTGTGCACTTATTTTTCGATGAGAACTCTGGCAGCCTAGGGTTTTGCCTACTTGTCTTTTTCATCTTCTTCAATTTAATCTCAAAAGCTTGGTAAGTTTTCAATTAAATTAATTCCTCTAAATTGGCCTTGTTTTTAATGATTGATATGAATATTATGTGGGGAATAGTATTTAGACATAAAATCCATTCTTGAATTGAATTTGTGAGGTTTCCCATGTTTGATTATTATCTAAGTCAGGAATTGGGTACTTTGGCCTTGTGTGAAAGTTAATTGTTTGTGCCTATTTAGTCACCCATCATATGTGATAGAATAATTGTGTTTGTGAATTGGTGGGTGATAACATAGGTATATGATCTTATTTGAATCAATTAGAAGTGGCCGAAATCATAGTGTAAATCGTGCCTAACAACTTTCGATGGGGTGTGTACGTAGAACATGTTAGGGGTAATGGTTCTAGTATTGAACTCATGTGGGTACATATGTTTTGCTTCGATGCTGATAATTTGGTTGAGATAGTCTTTTGGGGTTCATGTGATGGACTTAGAAACTCAGGTGACTGAGTTTTTAGCTTAACGGGTGGATTTTACGGCCCGTGGAGCAATCCATGAGCCGCAATCAATGAAACTTGATGTTTCTAGAAATCCATTAGGCGAGACCTTCTATGAGTTGTAGATCACTTTACGGCTCGTAGATAGGTCTTGTAGACCCCTGCCTAAAATTAATTACTCATTAGAAATCTCTACGGTCTAGTCTACGACTCATAAATCATTTTACAACTCGAACTGGTCTCATAGTCTTTTCCAATAATAAAGCTTTATTGGACCACTAATTTACGAAGGCTCTTTACGACCCATAGTATCCACTACAACCCATAAAGGTACTTTGGTAAAACCCTTCTGCAACTGAACTCAGATGATTTTTTGCATTATAATTCCTATTTTGTGGGGCTAAGCATGGTGTATATATGTTTATGCTTTAGGTACTATGGCCCCAAAAGCCAAACATGACGAGATACAAGCTATAAAGAGGAGGCTTAGGGATGAGCCACTTAGCTGAGTGGTTCACTAGAGGTCATAGATGTCACACAAGACGTAGAGGTTACTAAACCATAGACCAGAGTTGCTGCTAGAGCTGGGCGTATTCAGGCTCTTGTTGCTCGCTCTCCCCAGTCTAAGGAGGGAGGCAGCGATGAGAGCAGTTTATCGTAGATGACTCCATCTAGAGAGGAGTCCAATTTTGAGGGAGGCTTTGAGGATAAATTAGAGGTAGAGTCCTCCGCCGTGCCCCAATCATCATTATCTATAACAAATTCTCTTACTAGCTAGTGGTGCATCGAGGGCATGCGGGAGATCTATACAGAGGGCACACAACAGAGAGAGCGGGGCAAGCTAACCCACTCTGTTTATGAGGAACCCAGAGTCATCGCTGACAGACTCGACTGTGTCCCTGACCTCCAAGACACGATGATTAGATATGGGCTCGAGTAGCTGACCGGATTTCTTAGATGATACTCCCCGACCTTGGTAAGGAGATCTATGCTTCCTACACAGGCACTATCTAGCTTACTCTTCCTAAGGGGATAAAGCCCCTTACTCAGCCTGGATTGATCGAGACGAGAGTGAGGGACCGTTGGGTTAATATATTTGAGGCAACCATCCATCGTATGTTATTTGGTCCTGACTTTCCTACCCCCAGATCCACAATAAAGTTTGACTATAGAGGTAGGGTAGACTAGGGACCTACTAGTGATGAAAGATCATGAGCGATGAGCCACATTAATGAGATAGGTGGCTAGGTATATTGTAGAGTAGGGTCCGGAACCTACTTGGATTTACACTCACTCGGAGCCTATCGTAAAGGCTTTGCTCAGTTTCCTCGCCAAATTTTGGTTGGCAGAGGTTTGTTCACGCATTCTATCAACATTTGCTGATAATACACTGATGTCAGAGCATGCAGTTTTAGCGGCCAGTATCTTAGCTGGCTTTGAGATTGACTGGGCCTGCCTCATTATTGAGCAGATTCATAAGGCCGTACTGAAGAGGTCCATCTCCATCCTGTTCCCGTACTTAATTTACAAGCTCTGTCTAGAGTCAAAGGTGGAGATACTATATTAACTAGATCAGATGATTGAGGCCCAACATACATTGGATCCCAGCCTAATCATGGCTGAAGAGAACCCGATGGCACTCGGGCGAGCACAACCTCTACCTATGCCTGAGATGTTCTCTCTTGCGCCACCACCTAAGGGTTTTGAGATTCACACCACTACTACTATTGTTGCTACTACGGAGAGGACCCTGAAGCCCGACGCAATTGAGAAAAAAGGGGGTCACTATTGTTGTTCCTTTACCACAGGACATTACTTCACAGCCTACTACCGCAAGCATGATCTACGTGTCTGCCACTTTTATATAGGCCTTGGTGCAGAGGTTATCACATGCTCAGTCATAGTTAGGTCAGCTTGTTTATAAGATCAGGACATGAGTCAGCCAGGCGATAGCAAACTCAGAGGGTCGGAGTCAGGCATTCATGGTCGCTACTATCCATGCCCGTATTTCTATTGTGGATTACCATATCAATACCTTCGAGGACAAGGTATAGTGAAGATTGGGCGAGGCTCGACCTTCAAACTTGTTAGCTATGTAGATAGAAATCCAGTAGCTCTGAGCTAACTTGACAACAACATCAGTGGCACCAATTGCACTACTATTGACTATACCTCCAGTGTCAGTAGTTGATTTATTTGATCCTGAGGAGCCTACCCATCTTCTCTTCGAAACAGACCTTGCACGGATGATGATCCAGATGAGAGACATGTATATGAGAGGATGATAGAGGAGGAGGAGCTCAAGCTTTTCATGAGGAGATCAAAACATGATGAGGAGATGAGACAAGTTTGAGTGACAGAATAAGTGAGGCGTGCTGGCCCCTTTGGACTGAGTACCACTACTGAGCAGACCAGGCCATAGGAGGAGGGTGACAGACTCAGCCACATACTGGTGCTTAGGTGCCCAGGTATGTTTATAACCCCTTATATTCTATTATCTTTTGATTTTGTGCATTGGGGACAATGCACATCTTTTTCGATGAGGCGTGGGTAGTTATGGGCCTTAGCAAAGTCTAAGTAGCTTGGGTCCATAACTACCCCAATTTTTTATCTCGGGGTTTTCTTACCTGTGTTTTTTTCCCTGTGGATATTTACTTTATATTGAACCGACACACTTAGGATGTTTAGATAATCTTTGTAGCATATATTACCAATACATGTGGCATATATCATGTTTTTGTGTTTTGTTTGAAAAATGATACCCACAAAAAAATTTGATTAAATAGTTAGATGGCAACCATGCATGTTTTGGTGTGTGACAATATCAGTTCTAATAAGTGAAGGTACATTGAGATAAAAAGCGTGATTTGTGAGTCTTCTGTTGATAATGTATGCGGTGCCATGCGAGTGAACATAATTTGATAAATTCATGTGGTTTGTGCTAATTCAGAAATTGTCTTGTTACTCCAAGTTAGCTTGTAGATTAATTGGAATATGAAAGGATCTTAGGCCATTGTTCTTAAATAGTCCACTTTAGCCTAAAAATTACCAACCAAAATGATGATATAATCCCTTTTTCCAAATGTTTGAGCCTAACATGTACCTATTCTTTGAAAACACATGATTAATCTAGTCTTGTTAGTTATAAGATCCTGAGATTAGCCCTGGTCTTTCCTTGAATATTGTGTACCTTGACTGAGGCAAAAAGACTAAGTTTAGGGTGGTTACAAAAAGTGGCCCTGGTTCAGAGGATGGATATTGTGCACCTCAACCTATGCCAAAAGCCTAAGTTGAGGGTGGCTGGTGTAATTGTGGAACATAAAAATAAGGGGGTGAGTTAGGAATATGGAAAAAGAGAAAAATCATATACTGGGTGCAAGAAAAATAAGTGATGCCTTAGATGCGAGCATAAAAGCAAAATAAATTGCAAAAAATAAGGCAAAAAACTAAAAAATAAAAAGAAAGCGCCTAGAAAAGCTTGAAATAGGAAAAAGGGAGAATAAGGTCAAAATAACAGAGTTGGTGGGGAAAAAGTATAAAAAAATGTAGTCTCAAGGAGGGATTTTAGTCACTATTTTCCCATGACATCATACCAAAGTCCTCTGAGCCTATGTTACAAGCCTAGAAAGTCCTAATGTGATCCTAGTCTAGTTAGTTGAAGGTTTGAGTCATGAGTATAGGGGTAAGCCTATGGTATTAGACATTATGCATGAATATCTATTGTGAGAGTGAGTGATTTAGTATAGCCCCAATGCTAAACATGGAAAGACAGTTGGAAGATTGTACGTCTCATAGGTATGACTTGTAGGGTGATCTACAAGTCGTAGTCGAAGTCATATATCAGGTTCTTGGCATTTTGGACTCAACTAGTACGACCAACTGGTACAAGTCATTTCTTGGGCTATGACTCGTATGCTTACTCATAGTCTAGTCCTTCAGCTTTTGGTCCAACATTTTGGCTCTCTAATTCTTGCTACGAGTCTACCTATACAAGTCGTAGTGCAACTTACGACTCGTAGGATGGCCTCGTAGGGTTGACCTCCACTTAGCAGATATAAAAAAGTCACATTGAGAACTCATAAAGTCCCTTGTTTTAGGCATCAAATGTGTTGTATTTGGACATCACATCAACACTCTCAACTTAGAATTGTTGCTTGTCCTCAAATGATGACTCAATCTTTGCAGACAATGAGATATACATAGCAGGTATACCAATGGCATATACATCATTCACTTTAATCCAGGGATCTAACTATCATTTTCAAAACAAGATTGCAAAGTTACTGAGCACAACAAGACATGATGATGAATCTGGCAACCCAACTATGATAAGCTAAGGAGCATTAACCATCCACAATCACTGGTCTAGCCATATGCTAATGAAGTAGTGCAAATGTCCTCACAGAAAAGAAGTCCCTTTTACACACCCAAGAAGTATTTAGAATTTAGGGACTGAGGAAGTATTCTCACTCTCACAATTAAAATTCATGCATATTGATTAATACCACATGCTTGCCTCTATACTCATCTTCTGGCTTGGTGATAAAGTGGATTTGGATCACTTTAGGACTTATAGGCTTGTAACATAGGTTTTGTTGGGCTTTGGTATGATAGTTTAGGTAAGTAGTGACTAAAAGCTATCCTTTAACCATGTTTACCAACACTTTTTGCTTTCATAACCCAACCTTTTTCCATAAATTCACCTTTATTCTCCTGTTTCAAACTTTTTCTCGAGTGTTTTCTTTCTATTTTCAGCTGTGCCTTATTTCTGAACTCAATTCTTGCCACTTTTTCTCAATTCAAGGCACTTTTCTTTTCTTTTTTTTTCTTCACTTGGCTCATGATTTTTCATTTATTTCTTTATTTCCCAACTAACCACCTCATTTTCATCACTTTACCACAATAAGGGCCACTCTTAACTTAAGCTTTTAGCCTGAGGTGAAGTACACAATATCTATTCCTCAAACCAGGGCCACAACTTGTACCCACCCTCAACTTAGGCTTTTAGCCTTAATTAAGGTTCACATGTCCAAGGATAGACCAGGGTCAATATCAAAGTATTTCATCAAAAAAGGTTAAGCTAGCAAGGTGTCAAGAAAGAATGAGTACATCAGAAGCTCAAAAATTTGGAACAAGGGATTCACTCACTCATTTGGTAGATCATTTAGGCTAAAAGTGGGTTCACTCAAAGAACAAAGACCTAAGATCCATTCCATATCAACTACATCACCAAACCAATCTTAGAGTACTAAGGCAAGTTCTGAGTCCATACAAGATGCATGAATGCGGCACAATAAGCTCACAAAACACATGACATTACACCCACAATAAAGTATAGACTCACAGGTCATGCTTCAAGCCTCAGCTTAGCTTCACATTATAAGAACAATCATTGCCAGATACTGAAAATGCATGAATGCATCAATAATCACAATCTCAAAGAAAATTTTGAGGGTACCTAATTTTTCATCAAAACTTTAAAAAGCATCTAAAGACTATCTATATGCCAATAGATAACAGTACTATGAATTTACACATTATCTACACTACCTAAACATGCCGGTTCAACAGAAAAGTAAGCATCCACAAGGAAAAAGAATCACAGTAAGAAAACCCTGGGATCAAAAGTAGGGGAAGTTATGGACGGAAGGCTACACAGACTTCATCTTAATCCATAACTTCCCACACCCTACCAAAAGAGGATACTTTGTCCTCGAAGTAAAGACAAGAATGAAAAACAAACATGATAACATAGGAATATATGTGTGTGTGTGTGTATATATATATAGATATACATACATACATTAAAAACCAAAAACTAACATCCACAATATAAGTAAAAAGAACATCCAACATAAAAATATTTGAACACATCCAAAAACCAACAAAATAAAAGGATTGACTAATACTAGAACAAAGTATCCAAAATGATAAAATAAGAACTGGGGTCAAAAGAAGTCAAACATTGGGGTATATCATGCACTAGTCTCTGGCTGGTCTTGGGGTCCTATGGCTCTATCTCCTCCGCAGAAGTACCTGAGCTACCCTCTCTATGTGGTGTGTGTTGTGCCCAATCTCTCTGAATTGCCACCAAAAATAGCGACTTCTGCACCACCGCCTTGTGTATGGGCTCCTCCTCTGGTCTTGACATCTTTTGACTTGGCTTTGGATCATCATCATGCTCAAGGGGCCTCTTTCCACCGACGTGGGGATGGTCAGCTAGCCAATCAAATACCTCACCACCAGCCAGTGCTATCTCTGGGACTACAACTGAGGCGACTAACATCTGTAATAGGTCGGCCTTAAACTTGGCCAACTCCTTAGTCACTGCACTCATGTTAGCAGGCCTGGCACTCTCAAGTCTTCGCTTGATTCTCGCCTCGAAAGCATCTACTCAAGCATCTATCGCTCTATCTCTCTTATTAACCAGATCGCGGGCGAATGCCTTCATCCTATCCTCTGAGTCTCATACAATCTAGTCAACCCAATGTCTGACCCATGCAAATAGAGCCTAAAGTCTGGACTCCGCCTAGCCATCCTGCATAATAATGCCTAAAAAGCAACATCAAAAGTAAGAGAATCAACTTTTAATGTAGCTACTGCTGGTGTGGGAGTACTGGAGGATGGTGTGGACTCAATCTCCACAGCTACCATAGGCTCTATAGCAGCTGGAATAGTGCTAGTAGCAGTTGGAGGTGCACTCTGAGTCGAAGGATCTACTGGGAATGGCTCTGGAATAGGAGGGGTTGCTCGTGGTAAGGCCACCGGGTTCTCATCAGCCTTTATCAGACTGGGGTACATAGTGCGTGTAGCCCTATGTATTGGTCCCGGTGGGAGTCAATAGGAATACCCGCTATACTACATAAATGATTAATCAAGACAAGAAATGGCAATTAGGTGTTCGTCCAGATGACTGCCTTGTGGATCTACTCCAAGATGATTTGGGCCTAGTCTATCTCATAACTAGCTAAGTTGCTAGCTAATAACACAGCTCGCTCTAAGGTGATCACATTATCCATGAAAGTGAGGCAGATACGCCAACGGATAATGGACCACCAAAACTTAGCCCGGAAAGAGAGGTGAGCCTTCATAATAGGATCTGCATGGTTTGTAACCCATGTCAGCTCAAAGCCCTACTCACAAATCAGGCTGGCAATCAATCATAGAAGCTCTATCTTGGCCCCTATGTTCTTCCCAGTCACCGTTCTCCTCATCTTGTCAATGTGTCCATCATATTTTATGGTAGACTAAGGCACTCTATAACTGGGTGCAAACTAGACCCATCGAATGGTCTCCTCTGAAATAAGAACTCTCCTACCCTGAATTGGCATAACCCATAACCTCGGCTTCTCAATTGGCTTCTTGTTCTTTGGTAATCCCCAATGGAGTGTAGCAAAATACGCCGCATAAAACTCATGGACTATGAAAGGGGCATACTTTCCTAGCTGCTTTGTAGTCCATCATAACCCGTGTCTATCCAAGTTTTTATCCAATCTTGGCACTTTATCCAACCCTGAGTTGTTCAGTTTAGACTCTTCATGAAATTGTTGCACCGATTTGCCCTGTCCCTTAGGCTCTAATCCCTGGTCATACATCTCTTTCATATCTGGGACATACCATCTGCGGTCATCTAGGGGTTGTGACTGGACCTCCTTTTGCTGAGCTTGTGACCCCTCCTTAGAATTTGTCATAGTGTGTGTGGGGTCATCTGCGGTGAGCTGCTCCCAGACCCATCACTGCTATCCTCCTCTTTAGACTAGAGGGACTCTCAGCTTCTATTGGACCCATAGCAGTACTGCCCCGAGTTTGAGGCACATTAGCCTCAGGGTCTATCCTAACTCTATAGACTTCCATAGAGCCTTGCGATTGCTCAATCCCGGAGGATTTGTCAACCAACCTCCATTAAAATGATTGAATTGTTCTTTTATCCTTTGAAGGCATTATATCTGCAAAACAACCATACAACCCATGTGAGCATCAACATCTCTGATCAAACTAGTCACATAACAAAGAACAAGAGACTCAAACACTGATACATAGAAATCAAATAAAACAAACGACAAGAATCTCTGATGCAATTTCAGGTCTGCAGGTACGAGTACAGTTACGACTCATAGGATGACCTACAAGTCATACACTAACCTCGTAGTAATAATATTCCTAGAAAAAATAAATTTTGAACTCAGATACGAGGAGCAATTATGACTTGTAGTGAAGCCTATGAGTAGTAGACTGGCCTCATACCTATTTCCAGAGACATTTTCAAATTCTTAGTCAGGATTATGAGACCCTCACTATGAGTCATAGTAAGTACTATAAGTCATAAGTGGTTCTCGTATGAGAAACATGAAGGAATCATAGGTGACTGATGCTTGCTACGAGGGACCTTTACTACTCGTAGGGGGACCTACGAGTCGTAGGAGTGCCTCATAGTAGGAAAGAGGAGAACTATTAGTGTCTAACACTTTCCCATGACAAACATAAGCAAAACAATCACAATTCACAACTAGGCACTTATAAGAGCAATACACTTGATTCGACACATAAATGATCCGATTATGAAACTAGAGAGTTAGAACAAGCATCATTCCTCAGACTAGCACTATTTTTCCAAATCACACCAATAAAAAACAAGAGTACTTTCAAACCCCAAACTAGCACTTCTAATTAACAAACTATGTTATAGAAATGTAAGAACAATTCAAACACTTTCAATCAAGTGCAGCATGCTATGGCATACAAAACATACCCACACTAACCAAAATCTCATTCTGAAAACAATTTGCTCAATGCTTAGGCAATAAATAAGCACTACATTCAAGGGAGCAAGCATTTACACAATCATAACCACCTACTCAAGAATTTAAAGGAAAGTTCAATTCATAACAAAATTCTTCGAAGCACACCAATCCTATGTTTTGAAGTTTATATCAAAATATCATTAAATGTGCTCAAAAATTCATGGTTAAACATATACACAATCATCCATAGCATAACTCACCACTATAGTTCATTAGGGTTAACTAAGAGACTTACCAAATGGTAGAAGAATTGAACCAATGCACTGTAGATGGAAAAACAAGCTGAAACCCTAGGAAATACTATCCTTGCGGGAATCTTGGCTTGAAAATGATGTGGGTGGCCGGTTTTTGATTGGAAAAGTGATTGGGAATTTAATTAGGGATTTTCCATAACTTTAGGGATTGGGAAATGAATTTTGGTGGTCATCTTTTATTTTAAGCCCCTTTTAAATGAAATCAGGTCGAAATTTTTTTGAGCTGCAGATTGGGGCTATGAGACCCCTATTATGAGTCGTAGGGTATCCTACGACTCGTAGGTCCTAATCTTGTAGTAGACCCAACACTTGTAAAAATTTAGAATTCATACCTGGGCACTACGAACCCCACTTATAACTCGTAAAAGACCCTACGAATCGTAAAGTTGGCTCACAGTATATGTACCAACATTAGATGATCATTGTTTCCCTCTACGAGGCATGTCTACAAATCATAGTGGTGATTACAACTTGTAGGGCTGCTCATAGAGCTTACTCCAAGTGCTATTTTCTCACATCTTCAACTCTTTGATTTCCACTTGCAAATCAAGTCTCTAAAACACAACAATCTCCAAAATATTACAACTGCATCAAAGTCTTTCAACTTAAAACAAACTTACTCTTTCTACCTAAGAATCTCAATAACCAAAAACATTTCAAACAATAAATAATTATCAGAGATGCTTGGGTTGCCTCCCAAGAAGTGCCTTGTTTAACGTCGTGGCTTGACTTTGTCATCATCCTTCATCAACAGTCATCAAGGTCCCACACCCCACTCTTGAACTTGTTTGTGTAATTCATGGATGGGCGAATATCAAACACGACCTCTGCATCATTGACCCTAAACTGAAGTTGTCCTGAATCCATATCCACTAGAGCTCTCTCAGTGGCCAGAAATGGTCTTCCCAAGATGATGGACACCTCAAAATTAACCTTGCGATCTAGAATCACAAAGTCTGCAGGAAAAATAAATTAATCAACTTTATCAAGCATATCCAGAAGGATTCTATCTGGCTTTTTAATGGTTCAATCTACCATGAGCAACCTTATTCTTGTTAGGGTGAGAGTGTCAAGGCCAAGCTTTTTGAATACAACAACAGCCATTAGATTGATGCTTGCTTCTAAGTCACACAATACTCTTATAAACTCAATATCACCATAAGTGCAGGGGATGGTGAATGCACCGGGGTCCTCTCATATTTGAGCAGGGCATTTGGTCATAATTGCACTACATTGTTGGAGTTCTTATAAGAACTCTTGGTTCAAAGTGTGTTTCTTGGTAACAAAATCCTCCTTATACTTGCCATACCCCGGCATCTTCTCCAAAGCTTCTAGAAGGGGAATGTTGAAGGAGAATTGTTTCAACATCGAGAGAAAGTGCTTAAATTTACCCTCTTCTTCCTTTTTCTTAAGGCTTTGAGGGAACGGAGGACGGCTTTTTGGAATTGACTTTAATTTTTTGTGCTCCCTTACCTCTTCTTGTTGCATCCCAACAATCTCTGGACCTTCTCCCTCAACCACAACTTCACCACCAAGACCTTTCTCATCAACTTCATCCACGATTACTGATATAAGGGAATCTATGGTGTTTTTCCACTCTAAGTGATGACCGCCATGCAATGCCCTTCATTTTTAGGATTTTGAACTGTATTACTTGGTAAGGTGCCCTTTTGGCATTAGTTCAATTGCAAAGAAACTTGCCCAAATTATTGTTCGAGTTGCTTAATCGCCACCGAGTGAGACTCTATTTTTTTGTTAATACTTAAAATATTTGCTTTTACTCCCTTTAAAGTCTTATCTTAGTAGTCGGTCCTTTTTAACAACTTGTTGAACATCTCTTTGATCCTAGAGTTACTTGAGCCGGTATCACGGTTGTGAGGTAGAACATAAGGACCATTTCTGTAGCCTTCTTTTCTTCCCTATTCGATCTCTAACACTCTCTCTCTTTCATAATATCCACTCTGGTTGTCTCTATATCCACCATCATAGTTGAAGTTCCAACCTTGATTCCTGAAATATTGCCTTCGAAAGTCAGAATTGGACCCTTGGGGGTTGTTCTGGGAACCCGTCGCTTGGTGCTTACAAAACATGCATCATCGTCAAAGAATAAATCATCATACATTGGTGTATTTGGAGGTTTATGGGTTATCGCTTGAACATTTGTTTGGGTTTGCTTGAAAACCAAGTCTATACTTGTGCCAAGTTGTGCAAGTTGCTCCATGATCTCTTCGTTTACCTTTCCTTACTCATTATTGGCATTGACCGCACAAGAACTCTTTGTCACACCATGCTCTCGTTTACCCCATGCTCTATTGGTTTTAACCACTTGCTCTATCCTTGAAGTTATCAATGCAAAAGGTTGGTCAAGGAACACGCCTCCAATGATTGTGTCGGCGCAAGTTTGACTATTCTCATCAAGTGCCCGATAGAAAATCTCAACCAAGGCATCATAAACAATCTTGTGATCGGGGACCATCCTCAAGCATTTAGTAAATCTCTCCCATGTGGTACGAATAGAGTTACCTGGCAATTGCTCAAAGTTATTTATTTGATCTTTGATCTTTAGCTTCTTAGATATTGGGAAATATCTTTCAAGAAATACTCTCTGAAGCTCTGCCCAACTTGTTATTGTACCTAGAGAAAGCTCGTGTTAATAGAGTCACCCGACAATTACTCAAAGTTGTTGATTTGATCCTTGAGCTTCAACTTCTTAGATCTTGGGAAATATCTTTCAAGGAATACTCTCTGAAGTTTGGCGCAACTTGTGATTGTACCCGTAGAAAGCTTGGACAACCATACAGCTGTATCAAGATTGTACCAGTCAATGATAGTGGAAACACTCTCAAACCCACAACATCAAGATTGAAGCTCAGCCCAACTTGTAATAGTACTCGGAGAAAGCTCAAACAACCACACAGCTATATTGCCAGTCAATGACAGCTGAAACACTCTTTAACCCATGACATCAAGAGAAAGATTTTGTGTCCCCATGACACTCTTGCAAAAAAAAACCATATTTTGGAGATGACGGTGAGGATCCTCTGAAGGTAGCCATGTGAATAATCTGTTGTTTTTGAGCATTTAGAGCAACCCACTTGATACTGTGAACTTAGTATGTACAGATAACAGGGGAAGTGCTATTGCACCAGTAACATCGATAGCCATAGGGTTCAATCGATACTAATTCCATCCATATGCGTTTTCAATAAAGTTCCTAAGTTGTGGCCTGTTTCTCCTTGGCGGTGGGTTCTCCTCTCTACCCATATCCTCATTCATATTCATGTCCTCCTCAACCTCGATGTCCTTATTCACTTGGGCTATTCTTCTCACGAGTCGATAGATCTCCAAATTGATTAGAGCTAAGGGATTTCCTTGGCTCCTTCTTTTGCACATACAATCTAGCACACCCTACAAGTGAAATCAAACAACAAAAACCAAACCAAAAGTAAAATACACAAGACTCTAGAAATCAATGCTAGAACTAACTAATAATAAACTCAAGTCAAAACCTAGCCATATTCCCTGGCAATGGCACCATAATTTTGATGATGATGCTCATGCTCCAATAAGAAAGTGGTCACTGTCAATAATTAACCAAACTGAAGGTTAGGGTCGAATCCACAAGGAATACAAGGCCTAACTATGAGACTTCACTACTAATCATTTCAAGCATTCATAACCACAATCTCTAAATGGGGGGTGAGGTTTATGATTCAAAAATAAAATAAAATAAACACTAAACTATAATGCGAGGAAACACTCAATTTTAAGGACAACTTAGGAATTGTGCTCCCTATGGTTCGTTGACTTGATTTCCCTAGATAACATAACTACAATTGGAGATTTGCATACAGGATGGTAACTTAGGTTCTTCCAACCCTCTTGTGAAGGTGAAGGTCAAATTTCACCATGGCGCTTGGTCGACCACTATGGCGTGCCAACTCACTATTACCTATTGTGCTCATCAACCTCCCCATGGTCATGCTCGATTGATTAGATGAGAATGCATCAATTGAATCCTAACATCTATTTCCCTTTTCATATTCATCACTACCTTGGTCGGGATCGTGATAGTAGGCAGGGTTTTATGTTGGCCACCACCAAACAACAATCAATATGAAGAGAAATAGATAATACATGCAAAACCCCAACTATAGAAATGTAATAAACCTAGGTCATACCAAGTCAACTACCCATGGTTCCCACAACCCCAAGTTGTAGGTGCTTAGCTACTCATGGCTAAGGTAAAACAAACAAGAATGCAAATACAAGACATAGTTGAAAGTTTTTCCAAGAACAATGAAGAGTGTAGACACCATAAATTGCAAACCCAAAGCTTGGTAGATTAATAATAAGCACAAAGCAAGGTTTACAATCCCCAAAATTGGGTTTTTCAAGAGAAAATGATAAACTAAGATAAAACCCTCTAACATTCTTAAGAGAATATTCAAAGGCAAATTCTTTGTTCTAAAATATGGAATCTCTAATAAAACCCTAACTTATGTATTTATTGTGTTTACATACAAACCCTAAAAATAATATAGAAAAGACAATTGGTAGTTGGTACGTCTCGTACCCTACAATCGTAGTCGGGGTCTTATATCAGGTTCTTGGCATTTTAGACTAAACTGATATAACCTACTGGTATGAGTCATTGCTTGGGCTACAACTCGTATGCTCCTCTTGTAGTCTAGACCTTCAATTTTTGGTCCAATATTTTGGCTCTCTGATTCTTGCTACGAGTCCACCTACACAAATCATAGTACAACTTATGACTCGTAGGATGGCCTTATAAGGTTGACCTCTACTTAGCAGATTTCTGGGTTTTTGATCTCTATTTCTTACTACGCTAAGCTACAAGTAGTACGTGAGCTCATATGTCCTATGCCTCAGCAAAATCCGCAATTTTCTCCAAAATTATGTCAACCTAACTTTTCTGCAAGAACAACACAAAAACACATAAAAGCATAAAAAGTCATATTGAGAACTCACAAAATCCTTTGTTTTAGGTATCAAATGTGTTGTATTTGGATAGCACATTAGATAGACCCTTTACAGGTCATAAACCATTATATGAGTGGTAAAGGCATTTCAAAAAGAGGAAGTCCAATTTTTCAGCAATAATGTACGAGACCCCGATTGCATGCCGTAAACTTCAATACAGGTTGTAAAGAGCTTTTGTATAGCGTGCCAACCAGTTCTCCTAAGTCATTTAGGATGTGAATTTCAATTAGTATAAATAATACTTTGAGATTATTTTTCATAAGTTCTCATCAGTTTTGATAAGTTTTAGCCTAGTACTCTGAGAACTCAATATTTTGAGAGAGAAAATTGTGAGAGTCTTTGAGAACACTTGTGGTTGAAATTGATCTTCAAGCTTGTGATTCTTGTTGACATTGGATTACTTGTTATTAAATCTATTGTGTAAGTATACAATTATGTCTTCTCAATTTATAATTTTTGCATCTACACATAGCATGAGTAGCTAAATCCACAACTAAGGTTGTGGGAACCATAAAGAACTAACAAAGTAAAATTAGATAACTTATGATTCTTGGAAAGTGTATATGAGTGTATTAATTAGCTCTCTTCATCTTGCATGTATACTAGTGGTGGCCAACATTAGAATCCACCTAGTGTTACTAACTAGAAAAAGGTAGTAATGAATCAAAAAAAAGGTCAATTAGCTAGATTTGATTGATGTGTTCTCGTCTAATTAACCAAACTGGGCCAAAGGGAGGTTGTATTGGGAATAACAGGTAATGGTTAGTAATGCACACTATGGAGATGGGCCAAGTCACATAGTAAAATTCACCTCTCACCTTTGACCAAAAGGCTTGGCGAACATAAATTACTGTCTTGCATGCTATACACTAAACCAGAATTAGATTATCCGGTAATACTAAGTTGGGGAATCATGGGGAACACAATACCCTTGTTGTTCTCCAGTATTGACTTTTCTCTCATAATAGTTAGTTTTTTTTATTTTCTTATTGATTTTTGCAAACCCCCCACCATTGGGGAAGTAAGTTGGTTAATTACTCGGATTACATATTGGTGAATTTTCTTGAGTCTACGTATTTCCTGTGGATCGACCCTAACCTTGGTTAGGTTCTATTTGTTGGCAGCGACCCTTTTATCCTCTAAAAGGGAGGTGTAACTTGGGTAACATGAACTGGCCACATCCGAATCAACTCATTGTTTGCCTTTGGTATCATTGTGATGTCCCCTTTCTTTGGAACGTATTAAACTAGAGTCACCTATTCACTATCAGTGATTAGATAGATCGCTTCTGCTTCCAACCACTTGATGATTTCCTTATACACTACCTCTGGCATAGGGGGGTTAAGACGCCTCTGGTGCTCAATACTCAGCTTGCAGTCCTTGACCAACTGGATTTTATGTGTACATATCCAGGTGGGATACCAATGGTATATGCAATCGTCCACCTAATGGCCTTCTTAAACTGTTTGAGCAGTATGAAAAAGGTGCTCACCTGCTTATCATTTGGATCCACAACAACTATAACTGGGAAAGTGTTGTTAGCTCCTAAGAATGCATATCTCTGATGTGTTGGAAGGGCCTTCAACTCTAGAACCGGTGTTTTTCTATCGATGGTATAATGGGTTCAACCCTTGCGATCTGACCCACTTTGCAGCCTAACTCACTTAGCCTCAACCTACTTTTTTGCCTAGTTTCATCAACTTTCAACACAAACGAGACTGCTAAATTAAGAACACAAGCATGTATAGGAAAAAGTCCTAAACTTGTTATTTAACTCGTGCTAACAAAGGAAACTGTCATGACCCAAGCCTAGGACATAGATGTGACACAACGGATGGGAAACCTGAGGGAACCCCAAACAAGCCTCTTAACTTACCATTGTACATCATTGGTCATGGAAGCATATAAAAGACATAAAGAGTAAGAACAGGGCAAAGGGGCTAAGGGGAAAGCTTGCATAACATCATAAACCATAGACAAAGAGTCAAGCTCATATCACTGATACATAACATGTCCAACAAACACCTCTAATACATAGATAAGAGCGGGGGCCAAGATAAAAGAATCGGGCTCACCCTCATAGTCAAAATAGAACATAGAGAAGAATGTATCAATAGATAATATGAACAACATAGACTAAGGTCCCCAAAGTTGAGGACTCTCCAACTAGCTTGAGTAGTACTGAACTAGCCACGTGGAGGAGAAGGATGATCAACTTGGGCACTGGTTCCTACATGATGATATCATGTAGGCAAAAGTATGTGTTAGTACGTTTGAATGTACTAAGTATGTAGGATGCAATGCAACAAGAGACAGGCACCTTAATAAAAATGCCTAGAAATAGGCAATAGGCATAATATACAATATGGCATATATGATCAATGCATAAGTAAAACATGCTTAAGTAACTCATGCTCAAATAGTATATCATATGTGTAGAAGAGACCAAGCTAGATTTCTAAAGTACAGACCCCTTGGTAGGTTAGTCATGATAGCACCTACTACCCTAGTGTGTAAGGTAAAAACCCCTCCTCAAGGTTAGTGATGATAGCACCCATCGCCCTAGTATGTGAGGTACAGACCCCTAATCAAGGTTAGTGATGATAGCACCCATCACCCTAGTGTGTGACGTACAAAACCCTCATCAAGGTTAGTTATGATAGCACCCATCACCCTAATATGTGAGGTACAAACCCCTGATCAAGGTTAGTGATGATCGCACCCATCACCCTAGTGTTTGAGATATTAACCCCTCAACTAGGTTACCTTGATCGAGCATGGTCTAATGAAATACTTTATATAGAATATATCATATATACAAGCTTTTTTCATCATCATATAGTCATTCATATCATATCTCATGTTTTGGACCTTCAATTCCTCAAGAAACCATATCCGGACATTGTATCAAACACTTAGAGGGTGTGTAATGCTAGTATAAAACAATAAAATATAGACATGAAATCATGCAAGAAAATCCATTGTAAAAACAATCAATCAACACATTGCAACACCCTCAAGCAATATACATCAAAACCCCTTATCAAATTTTACAATAGGTCTAAGATTTATAACTCAAAACATAGCAAAATAGTCATAATTTCACATAGCTTTAACATAGTGTCTAGTTAATTTCATAATAAGGAAAACCCATTTGTAAATCAACTTTAAATGTCAACATTCTTTCAAATTTAGTCAATTCTTTCAAATTTAGTCAATATTTTCTCAAATTTAGTCAATTCTTTTAAATTTAGTCAACATTCTTTCAAATTTAGTCAATTCTTTCAAATTTAGTCAACATTCTTTAAAATTTAGTCAACATTCTTTCAAAGTTAGTTAATTTTTTCAAATTTAGTCAATTCTTTCAAATTTAGTCAAATTCTTTTATTTAGCCAATTCTTTCAAAATTAATCGATTTTTCAAACTAGTCAACCTTTTTTTAAGTCAGTCGAATCTTCAAAAGTTAGTCAACTCCCTAATCATTGGTCAACCACGAGTTAGCGACCATTTTGAGTGATTAATTTCTTCTCAAAGTAAAAATTGAACCCTTACCCACTTCTCAGATATTTTAAAACTTTTCTCTTAGGTTTTAAAATTTAATCTTGGTTTCCTAATTATCCTTATAACTAGGTGGCAACTCTTTCAAATTTTGGGAATTTGGTTTATACTTAAATTAATTAAGTATTAAATTGGATTTTTGAAAGTAAAGTCATTTTTCGAATTAATAGAAATGGCAACTCCGCTGGGGACTTTTAATTAGGTTCTAAACATTAGATTAGGTTGTTTGACTATAATTTGTTTAGTTGTATTAATTTTCTTATTTACTTTATTTTTTTAAATTCGATATTAAATTGTCATTTGCATTTCATGGCATTTTCTGTTATATCTTGTATTTGGGAGGATGGTTTTGTGAACCCGCAGCTGGATTTCCAAATACTTAACCCTTTTCGGAATTAGTGGCAATTTATTGGTTCATGATGCGTTCAATGGTTGTCATGATTTCCAGCTCAGGTTATCCGCCTGAGTTCCTAATCCATTCAAAACCCACTCTTAGACACCTAGGATAGAGCAAAGCAAAATCCCTATTCTTAGCATTGGCCTAAGACAATCCAACACATAAGGCATGTTGGGCCCATTAGAAAGACCGCCTTGAGTCCAAAGTGGCCCCTAGCCCAACTGGATGATCATATCTATGTGTTTAAATATTGAAGGTTGTATATATTATTTGACGAACCATTGTCCTTTGGGAATGAGATTTTATTTTAACAACTCAGCTAAGGTTAGATCTTCTCAAGGTACTTCTTCATCCGAAGATGGTCGGGATTACCAAGAAGTTCAAGAAGGAAGAGTTATTTGATGAGATTTTATTTTAACAACTCAGCTAAGGTTAGATCTTCTCAAGGTACTTCTTCATCCGAAGATGGTCGGGATTACCAAGAAGTTCAAGAAGGAAGATTTATTTGAAGGCTTACATTAGGGTTGTACCCCTATGTGGGACTGATTATTTTTGTATCCCCTTTCCCATATTTATGTATCCCCATTCAATTTATTCATAAAGCTTGTATAAATATTATGGGACAATGGGACATTTTAAATTGCGTGTGCATCCTTCAAATGATTAGGCCTACCCTTGGCACAAAAGGGTCATATATCTGTCTAGGACGCGCAATATTTGTTTATGTGATATACTTTATAACCGTTTGTGTGATTATGTTGCTTTCTTTGAAGACTTCTAATCCACTTCTTCTCAAAAGTTTCTAGAATCCCCTAAGAACATAAATCAAGTCACTATCAAAAGTTCGTCCAAATACTCTTCAAGAATATACAATATGGCATATATGATC
>DF357929.1:23813-44107 GCA_000787875.1 Solanum virginianum | reverse complement strand
TAATATCTACATTCTAGTAATTTTCTACATATGATATATATATTGGGCTGGGACTTTTCTGAGTGTTGGTTGTAGTCTGGCGATATGTGGTTGGGTATTAAGGAGTTACTTGGTTCTTCATTATTTTACTTTAAGTTAGTTCTATTTGTTGGGTACCGTGTGGTATTTGGTACTCACCCCTTGCTACATTTTTGTAGATTGCGAGCCTGATCCCTCTGGTTAGACTTTTCTCATTACAGGATCGAGCTTTCAGATTATTCTTAATGTAGCTGCTTATGTCCTCAGCAGATCTTCAAAGAATCCATTATTATGTTATGTTCTATTTGAGAACTAGACATTTGAGATATGTAAACAGGTGGGGGTGGTTTGTTAGACCCTCCATTATTATGTTATGTTCTATTTGAGAACTAGACATTTGAGATATGTATTTTATTCAACAATTCTATATTTAGAGGCTTGTACATGTGACACCCGTCTTTGGGATAGTTGTAATTTGGTATTCATCTAATTAAATGTCGTATTGGCCTATTTATCTTCTGCAATTATTGTTATATTGGATTAGTAAGTGTTAGACTGAGTCGCCTTGGTGGGTTAGGTGAGTGCCATCACGCCTGAAATTTCGGGTCGTGACAATTTTGAACATGGAATTTGGTATCAAATCTGTTCATTATGTCAAAAAATGTTGAAGTGAGAGAGAGATAATTGTATAAGGATAAAATGACCCTGGTAGCCATAATGGCGAAGTATAAGGTTGATAGAGGGTGCAATTTCAAAGTAAAAAGATCGGACAACAAAAGGTATGTGTCAGGTGTTTGTGTATGTGTTTTTTTTAATGTAGTTGATACTTGAATATAAGTGATTTTAATTGGCTAAAAGTGACACTTGACGTATTGTGGATCGAGTGTCTAAAATGATAATTAATTTGGGTATGTTGTATGTATGTATTTTAACATGTATTAGATACTTGACATTTTAATATTTCACGGTGTAATTTGATACTTGATTGACAAATAAGTATAAACAATATGATACTTCTTTGGTAGATTATTTAAACAAAAAGAGTGATTGTTGTTTTTTGATTAGTAATTCTGCCTCTCAAATGGAATTGATTATTTTTTGCTTCTTAAATATTTTATAACTTGTGAGTTTTAATTGTTGACGAGTCACATAATATTATCAAATAAAATATAAAGAGTCGATGTTAGATACTTGAAGTAATTTTTTCAGTTGTAATGACGTAATTAAAAAAATTTTGTAGCTATGTCCGATAAGACTAATTGGTCTGCCCCCAAGATGTTGTAGTTGAAGTTGTCCTTCTACCAAAGTATAAAATGACCAAAAAAGGGGAGGAAAAAAAAGGCACAGGTGAAAAGACCAAAACAAGCACAAACTGATAGACATGTACTTCTTATCCCAAGAAAAAGTGATATGTTAATGTGTACTTTTGCCGAATTAATTGTGATAGTTTAAACTACAATTGTTGATGAACATTTCATTGGCATAACTAAGTTTTCATGTTGACTATGTCTGAAATATTTCTTGTATGTTATTTTGTTATGTGATTTGTAATATTTCATGACAAATAATAATTTTGTACGATTTATGAATAGCAATTATAAATACTTTGATGAAATTTTTTTAGGTATGTGCTAACAGTTTGAATATTAAACAGACGCATAAATATGTGTGTGTGTGTGTGTGTGATGTTGATACTTGAAAAAATCCCAAATTTATGTCTTAATTTACCAGCCATTGAATCAGTGATACTGAATAATCTGAGAAGTAGAAGGAATTTTTTTAAAAAATCTCAAATTAATTTCACAAATTGATTGAGTTAAACAAAGATTGAAATAAATATCAAATAGTTGGTAAGAGAATATTTGATCCTTTATACTTACAAATTATCAGGTATCAAAACAAAAAAATCTTATTATTGATAAGGTATCCTGTGTGGAACAAATATTAAAACATACATACAAAATTTGTACGAGTATCTTGTATATAAAAATGTGTTTAACATCCGTATGCAGGTATCATGATATAGATAAATCTAACTGCTAAAAAACGTATGAAGAAAATAGTAAGTGAAATCTTTATGATTACTGCAAATACTAACTGACAGAGTACCAAAAATATTAACATATCTATTCAACTCAAAAATAACAATTGTATAAGTACCAAAATATTTAACATAGCTATGCAACATAAAAAGAACAAAGGGAAGACGTAGTCTTTTTCAGACTCTGAGAAAAGTGCACAGATTTCTTGGGCTTTTGATGTGCAGTTGGATGATTTTTTGAGTGTGCACTGCTTTTAGTTTTTTGGATGAGGGCATAGATGCAATGGACTCGAACTGCTTGGACTTTCGCAACAAATGGGCGGGTGGTTCAGTAGAGAAGTCCTCGAATCTAGACGGCTCCTAATTGTGCAGATTACTTTGCTGACAGGACGATGCACTTCGTTTACCAAATGATAAGGGTTCATCAGCTGGTAGATCAGTGATGACTGGCAAATTCAGTGTTGCAAGTTCGTCAGCAGTAAGGACAAAATTAAAACAATACTCCTGAAAGATAAAATTTATTAGAATACGAGTAAACTGACAATTGTAAAAATAATTAACAAAATTTAACAAATGGGATAATTAATACTTGACTAAAAAATGTAGAAATAAAATACTCGTATTTTGACCTCATACCAACTACATGCCAATTTAATATTCTAGGAATATGATTTCCTGTACGGACAACATCTATTGGTACTTTGGAAGCACATTCGTATATCCATGTGTTCAATGCGATGGCATGCCAGACAATTTGTAAAGGTGTTTGGTTGATGTAACATCTTATCTAAAACTGTCAAGCAGTTTAGTATAGACAATTTGTCCCCATGAATATTGTATGTAGGTGTCATCTTCAACTATTTTCTGTTAATTTATACAGTATCAGTTGTGTTTTATTTGAAATTATACTTGAATGAGATTGATACCTAACTGATAAAATATGTTTTTACTTGACTATATTTGATACTTGATTTAATGAATTCCAAGAATGTATTTGAAACTTGAATTTAATTGGGCTATCTATGTGATATTTGAGTTATTATAGTGCGTGTTTATATATGATACCTGTTTTGTGTATATTGTTTGTTGTTAATCTTGCATATACTAGATACTTAAAAATTAGGTTATTTTTGTTGTTGATTGAAACCTAGTTGCGTGTTATCTAAAAAGACTTATTTTTTATACTTGATTTATAATGTCTTATTAATTGATGGTGCTTGATTTATAATGTTTTTTGATACCTGGCTTCCCTCTAAATTAATACTTGGTTTATAATGATTTCCTATGGGTTTTCAACATAATATATTACTTTGATACTTGAAACTGGTAAATACATAACAAAATGCCTAGCCTTAAAAAGTATACAGATCAAATTAGAGATTTATCGTATCAAGAACTCATTCAAAAAATAAATCAAAAGTTCAGCAAAAATGTCTAGCCTTGAAAAGGTATTAAGATCTTATTAGAGATTTACAATATTAGGAACTCATTCACAAAAAAAAAAATCACAAGTATGAATTCCACATCTTTCCAGCAAAAAATCAACTCATTAACCATTAATTTCAAAAAAATAAATCAAAAGTTCTAAGATTAGTTTAAAAACACACCTTTGGCAGAGATGGAGTTGGGTAATGGGTTCATCTTTTTTCTTTTTTTTAAGCATGTGATTACTTGACTGAGATTTTTTGAAGATGAGTCTTTCTTCTTCATGACCTCGGTCTCAACTGCCAAGTCAACTTCAATGGCGTCTTCTTACAGCTCAACTGTTGGGTCTTCTTGAGCAGGTTGAGGGTTATCACCGACGAGAGTTTTCTGTGTAAAACCAAGACTGAAAGATGGCTGATCATCCATCTAATAAAAAATAAAAAAAATAATGAAAGTCGTTCAAACAACTGTGGTGAAGAAGACAACCTCTTCAATATACAAGATCGTACCAAAAAATATTGCTAAAATTTGAATTTCAAATCTATTGTGCAAGAATGGTAATTGTTGAGTGATTGATACTGATTTGAAGTCTTTTGCGGTGAACAAGGCATTAAAATAGTAATGAAAAAACATAAACAATATAATTTAATTATTTTATTCTAAGTATCTGAAGTTAGGAGAGAGAATAGAAAAAAGTGGAATTTTTATTATTTTGTAATATGATAAGAAATATTGAAGATTTTAATAATATATGTTGTGTATCTCCATAATTTTTCTTTTTTTATTTTTTTTATTTCTTATATAATATATATAAATAGGATTTTTTTCTAAAAAATAAAAAACATGCCTGTTTTTTTCTGCCATGTCAGGTTTTAGGGTGCAAATAAATTCACTTGTAAGTTGTTAAAGGGGTATATAAACACCCGCATAGTTTAGATACTAAACTAAGTCATGGATCCAAGTTTAGGGGTGGAGGGGAGGTGTATTTATGTATTATCCCTTTAATTTGATTCTAACCATTGTGTATAGAGGAAAGCATCTGAGAGTCTTAATTCATTCGTCCCGACTCTGATGCTTATTACATTTCCATCATTTTTTCTCATGATCATAAATTATCCTCCTAGATATATTTTGATAGCTTTGCGCAAAACACTTTGAGGAACACGTTTCAACAACTTTATCCACATGACTTCTTAGAAGAAGAAGAATAGAGTTATCTAATAGATTACTACTATATATATTCTCCATGGATGTTGCTTACAAATTGCCAAATGAGCAATTTTGATCTTTTTAGTAGATATACTTTATAGTCAACAACTTTATCCACATGACTTCTTAGAAGAAGAAGAATAGAGTTATCTAATAGATTACTACTATATATATTCTCCATGGATGTTGCTTACAAATTGCCAAATGAGCAATTTTGATCTTTTTAGTAGATATACTTTATAGTCGGCATACTGTTTTAAAACAACCAGGTACAACATTATTCTTGATCTTCACATTATAATATAGCTGATGTGTGTTCACTAAAATATCAATTGTATTGACTATAACTCATTTAGTATGCACTTTCTTAATTGTTACTTTTTTTATTTTTTTATGAATGTATAGTGAGGTAAAGGTGATGTTTTCTCATTTAAGATCGAGCTAGGGCTATTGAACATTGACAACATGAATGCACGATAATTTTCATCTATGTCAAAAGAAAAGTCATGTGGAGTCTGTTGCTCTTGCATTTTGAGCAACTATAACGACATTCATTTTGTAGATACCATTAAATTGGTGGAAGGCTCCTAGATACAATTTATAGGCAATTTGAAATGAGAATGTGAAAATACTATTATTCATCTCAGACAACATTCAACTCAGGTTTGTACCTATTTTGATTCTTTTTTTGTTAGCTGATAGTTAGACTAAAATTAGTTGTACTTAAATATATGTTTACTTGTATTGTTAGTTGATGCGTAATTGTAATGATTTGATTTGGTGATTATGCATTGTAAGAACTTTAAACTGAATTAGTTAGTTAATGAATTTAATAACCTACTTAAAATATACAATTTGGGAACAAAGTGCTACACACTTTTGTGAGTAGTATAAATGATTTTGAACTAAGAAATGTTTTTAAGATTTTTGATCATCTGAACATGGCGTCTTTCTCTTCTTTTGAACCTTTGAATTTGATGTATTGTTGGTTACACAAAAAAATTGCATAAGGACATAGAAGTATTTGCTATCATGCTACTTTTATGTCTTTCAACTCATGATACAATAAAAAGTTCTGCTCCATTCTCAACAATGTCAAAAGTATGTACTATCAATATATAGGATTGACATTTTATCTATATGATCTAATTTATGATAATCTACATGTTCCTTCACTTTCCACTGAGGGATGCCAATGGAGCGGGTGCGGGTCGGGTTGAACTCAACCCGTAAATTTTTTAAATCGCCCTGCCTCGTCTCGCTCCTCATGATGACTTTTTTCATTTTCAACCTGTCCCGCACCACATAGACCTGCCCCGCTTAAATTTTAATTTTTTTATTTTTTAATTAAATTTAGTTTTTTACTAATTAACGTCTTAACAACTAATTAACTATTTTTAGTTGATATTTTAACAATTGTTTCTTAATTGTTACTTAAAAGTTCCTAATTAACATTTTAACAACTAACAATTACCGGATTTGTCTAGTTTAAATTTTAGAAATCAAAGTCAATGTTTAATATAAAAAAATTATATCTTTGATTTTTACTAATTATATGGATTTAATTTCTTCGAATTCCTATTTAGTTTTCTAAACCCGCAACCCGCCCCGCTCTGCATTAGTTTTAAAAATAGCAACTTCAACTCACCTTACACCCGCACCTGCATCCGCCCTGCCCCACATTACTTTAAACCTACTCTGCGGTGCATAGCTCTAAACCCGCCCGATCCCGTTGCCATCCCTAATTTCACTAGATTTTTGGAACCGGCATTACTGTGGATGGTGTTCCTTTCCTATGGATAGTTACTATGGTTAAAAGACTTAAATTGTGATTGCTGAATTTGGACCAAACAAAAACGAAATTAAAATGATTCATGTGAAGAAAAATCCTCAAAGCTTCACTAGTAATAGGAAGAATATTTGTCTATTTCATAGCTATTTATAGGTGTTTTCACTTCTTAGAATTTGAATGTTGATCTTAGGCATATTTACATATCGAATTAGCCAAAATTATCCATAAATGGAGCCTAGTTAGAGGTTAATTGCATAGAGTCTAGATGTTTTTAGCTTGATTTCCTTTATTTTGCTAATCCATGGCCAAGTACGCCTTTTGGTTGTGTTTTTGCAGGTTTTGACTGAATTATGCTAGTCCGAGTCACACCTGGACCCGAAGGAGGAACAGCCCAGATTTTAGAGGATAAAAGCCAGTTGAATCAACAAAAATTCTCAAGTGTGCGTCACAGACCTAGGATAAAGCTGTGCAAGCTGAAAAATGAAGAAAAAAGGCACGAAACAAAAAAAGAGGCACAGTCTGCATCGCAAACTTGTGCAAAAAGTAAGGCAAGATGGTCCTGTCAACAAAAATAAGCGAAAATCCAGCCAAGACTAGTAGTCCGTATTGCGAACTTAGGGACTGCAAAGGGAAAAATTGAATTTTAGGATTTTAAGTTATATTTTGTCAAAAACTTTAAGGTTTCATATTGGTTTGTACATAAGAACAGAGAGAGATGACTACAAACCTTATTCTAAGGTGAATTTGGCTAGTTTGATCATTATTTCTTGATTGTTAATGTTTTCTAGGTCATTCATGGTATACGTAGTTACGATGAGTGACTAAGTCTCCAGGGGTTGTATCCACAGACAATATTTAGTTCTTAAATTTTGGCATCTATGAAGTGGGTCTTTTGATTATTCCTGTATTACTTTTACCTACACTGCATAGTATGGCCAACTAAGTGTTAAATTTATTGTTCATTCTGAATTTGAGAGATATTGGAGTGAATAGAACACAGTAATATAGGGAGCTTATTCGACTAGGAAACTGGTTGATTCATCTAAGGGAGACGTGTTATAACTACCCTTACACCTAGCTTGGTTCATAATATGGAAGATAACTTTAAAGCACTTGTATTGGTCCGTCTATCCCCGCTCGATGGTGTAGTTAGGCAGTCATAGGCCGACAGAGGTGTGCAACCCTATTCAGGTAATTTTAACCCCGTGAATCAGTAGTCAGAAATCGATACATAGGTACAAACTTTGAGACTAAATGGAGTTGTTAAGGTTATAACCCTGAAATTGCTCATTAATTGATATTTTAACAACAAAAATCAATTTAGATTAGAAGTACTTTAGTTATTTAATTTCTTTGCATAAATCTCTCAATATTCTTACTAAAAGCACTTCAAACATGATAGCTTGTATTAATATTGTTTGTTGATTTCATTTAAATCCCTAGGGTTCAACAACCCAGCCCCTTAATCAAGGCTACTATACTAGTTGTTAGACCACGTACACTTGCGTGCATTGGAGAACAATAAGTTTTTTTGGCGCTGCTGCGGGGGATTTGAAGTAAATTAGTTGATTATCAAAGTTGTCTTATTTTGTTGTGTTCGCTATATTTGATCTTAGTTGTGCTATTTTGCAAGTAATTGGTCAATAAACAGAAAAAACAAGATTCTTGTTTTCATCAATCAAAGAGGAGAGTAGGCGTCTTGTTCCAAATTCCGTCGACTGAACTCATTGAACAGGAGGATCGAAAGAATAATAATGAAGAAACTGTTCCTATTAGAAAAGAAATGGTGGACAAAAATCCACCTGCACCACCAGCCCCTAGACCACCGGCACCGAGGCCAGTTCAAGATATGGCAATCCCGAGAACCACTAATGTCACTAGTTGCTTCCTTAAGCTTGAGCTCGGTGGGCGGTGGGAACTTAAGCAGAACATGGTTCAGTTACTACACTCCACTGGACAGTTCACCGGGCTACCACATGAAGACCTACACGTTCATCTTCAAAACTTCTTGGAAATAGCTGATACATTCATCCCAACAGGGGTGAACAAAAACTATGTGAGGATGACCTTGTTTCCCTTTTCACTGCTGGGGGAAACACAAAGGTGGCTACAAATTGAGCCACCTAACTTTATTACATCCTGGGATGATCTTGCTCGCAAGTTCCTCACGTGATTCTTCTCATTGGGCAAGACAACAAAATGTAGGAGTGAGATCTTGAGCTTCAGGCAAAGGTTTGGATTGCACAAGGAAATTCAGAATGGAACGGAGATCAAGCTAAGCAGTCCAAAAGCAAGTCAGTGTGTTATAGATTGATGTTATAACTGCCCTACAAGCTCAAATGCCAGTCATGCAAAATGTGATGACCATTCACTTCAACAACCTGGCTTTTGGTTAGCAATAGCAAGCACCGGTGGTGGTGGGTCAACAACCAGCCCCAGTCGATATGGTAAAATAGTAGCAAAATGGTTGGTGTGATATTTGTGGGGGAGAAGACCATACTGTTAAATTTTGCATAGCTAATTCAGAAGCAGTAAACTTTGTGGGCAATGCTAATAGAGGTAGCTATCAAGGATTCGGAAACTCATATAACCCGAATTGGAGAAATTATCCCAATTTCTCTTGGGGTGGTAATCAGGAAAATCAGGGGCCACCTCAACAGAGCCACAGGGTGGGAATACTTACCATAATCAGCAAATATAGTAGCCTACAATGCAGGCTAACCCAAATAATATGATTGATAGTGAGATGTTGGGGCAAATTCTGGCAAATCAAAATAGACAAAAAGAGGATATTCAGAGGAACAATCAGGGTCTCCAGAACTTCGAGAAATAGTTAGGGTAGATGGCTAGCTCTATGAACTCCAGGCCTTAGGGAGGTTTGCCAAGTATTACTGACCCCAACCCGAAACAGGTTATTGATGTTAGTACAAGAAGTGGGAGTCCCTTGACTGAGTTGGTCCTAAAGATGAAGGAGGGGACTGTTCAAGACACTGCATAGAATAATAAGGTTGGCAATCCCAACTCAAGTACTGATGAGGCAACTCCATTGCCTAAACCTCCCCCTCCATTTCCATAAAAGCTGAGAAAGAAGAAGGAGGATGATTATTTTCAAAAATTCATCGGCCTGCTAAAATAGGTACAAATTAACTTACCTTTTGATGATGTTTTGTGAGGAATCCCAAAGTATGCCAAATATGTGAAAGACATTATCACCAACTAGAACAAATTGGCTGAGTATGAAACTGTGGCACTCACGGAGGTCTGCAGCTCTACAATTCTTAACAGATCTCACTTGCCAGCTAAGTTGAAGGATCTTAGGAGCTTTACTGTGCAAGTAACCATTGGGAACTATCTGAATGCAAGAGGTTTAAGTGATTTGGGTATAAGTATCAACCTCATGCCCAGTTCTATGTTCTTAAAGTTAGGGCTTAGGAGATCGAAGCCCACCACCATTATCTTACAATTGGCAAATCATTCTGTGGCAAGGCCAGATAATGTGATTGAGGATGTCTTAGTCCAAGTGGGATTCCTCATTTTTCCCGTGGACTTTGTCATCTTAGATTTTGAACTGGACCCTGAGATCCCATTAATCCTTAGGCACCCATTCCTAACTACAGGAGGGACATTGTTTAATGTAGCAGCAGGAAGGCTCACTATGAGAGCCCATGATAAAGTTCAAGTACTCGATGTCTACAAAGCAATGAAGCTACCAGATGCATATGAAGATTTAGCAGCTATCACAGTAATAGACATTGCGGCTATAGTGAGCCAAGTTAAGATCACATACCCACAAGCCAGAGTATTACTGGATCAAGGGCTAGTGGATGATGCGGAGGCCAATGAAATAGAAAGTGTGTTGAATACTCACAATACTAGTATGCTTAACATAATGGTTGAACCATTGAACAGGGTGTTGGGACCACCACCCAAACCCTCAGTTAAAGAAGCTCCTCAGCTTGAGTTGAAGTCGTTGCCATCTTATCTCAGGTATGAATTTCTTGGTGAAAATAATACTTCACTTGTAATCTTGTCTGCTACCTTGATTGCAGGCCAGGTGGATGCTGCTATTGATGTTCTAAAGAAAAGAAAGAGAGCAATGGGTTGGCAGATATTAGACATCCATATCATCAGTCCAGCCCTGTGTATGCAAGGATTTTCATGGAGAAAGGTCATAAGCCAGTGGCCCAACCACAGAGAAGATTAAATCCAATCATGAAAGAGGTAGTGAAGAAGGAAGTGATTAAGTGGTTGGATGCGGGGATCATCTTCCCTAATTCTGATGGCAAGTGGGTAAGTCCAGTACAATGTGTACCTAAGAAGGGAGGGATGATAGTCATCACCAATGACAAGAATGAGTTGATATCAAATAGAACGGTAATAAGGTGGCATATCTGCATGGACTACAAAAAGTTGAATAACGCCGCCCGCAAAGACCATTACTCAGTCCCCTTCATTGATCAAATACTGGACAAACTTGCTGAGCAAGAATACTACTGCTTTTTGTATAGGTACTCAGGGTACAACCAAATCACCATTGCACCTAAAGACCAAGAGAAAATGACCTTCACATGTCCATATGGAACCTATGCTTTCAAACGCATGCCCTTTGGTTTGTACAATGCACTAGCCAACTTCCAAACATGCATGATGGCCATATTCCATGACATTGTGGGGGACTTTATAGAGGTGTTCATGGATGATTTCTCCGTCTTTGGGGAGTCTTTTGAGATATGTCTGCGGAATCTGGACAACGTGTTAGCAAGATATGAGGAGACTAATCTTGTTCTTAATTAGGAAAAATGCCACTTTCTGGTTAAGGAGGGGATAGTCTTGGGGCACAAAGTATCGAAACGCAATTTAGAGGTGGACAGAGTGAAAATTGAGGTAATATATAAGCTGCTCCACTAATGTCAATTAAGGGAGTTTGAATTTTTCTGGGACATGCGTGGTTTTACCACAGATTTATCAAGGACTTCTCAAAAATTACAAAGTCGTTGTGCACCCTCCTAGATAAAGAGGTACCCTTTAAATTTGATATTTATTGTGTGCAAGCTTTCGAGTTATTGAAGAAGAAGCTGGTTAAGGCTCCAATACTAATAGCACCTGATTGGGAGCTCCCATTCGAGCTCATGTATGATACTAGTGATATGGTGGTAGGCACAGTATTGGGCAGCACAGAGAGAAAGTTTTCCACTCCATATACTATGCCAGTAAGACTTTGGATGCAGCTCAAAATAATTACACAGTTACTGAGAAGGAGATGCTGGCACTAGTATATATGTTTGACAAGTTCTAATCATACTTGGTGAGGACTAAGTTATTGTGTTAACGGACCATGCTATAGTGAGATATTTGTTCAATAAGAAGGATGCTAAGCCCCGCCTGATTAGATAGATCTTGTTGCTCCAAGAGTTCAATATTGAGATTAAAAATCGCAGGGGGTGTGAGAATCAGATTGTTGATCACTTGTCCCTATTGGAGAATGAGGCTCACATAGGTGAGCAAATGCAGAAAAAAGAAGAGTTCCCTAATGAGCAACTGCTGGCACTGGAAGTAGAACAACTACCGTGATATGCAGACATAGTAAATTACTTGGTCAGTAGTGTGTTTCCTCCTGATGCTACATATCGGCAAAGAAAGAGGTTGCTCATGATGTAAAGGTTTATATCTGGGATAATTCGTATCTCTTCAAGCAAGGGGCGGATCGAATGGTGAGAAGATGTGTTCTTGAGACAGGGATGTTGAAGATCTTAGAGAGATGTCATGCCTCTCCTTATGGGGGCCATCATGGAGATGAATGGATAACGCATGAAATGCTGCAATCAGGTTCCTTCTGGTCCACTCTTTTTAGAGATTCTATACAGTTTGCGAAGGCTTGTGATGCTTGTCAAAAGATCGGCACCATATCCAAAAGGCATGAGATGCCCCTGAATAATATCTTGGAGGTTGATATCTTTGATGTTTGGGGAATTGATTTCATGGGTACATTCCCACCATCTTTTGGCTATCACAACATCCTGGTAGCAGTCGAGTATGTGTCAAAATGGGTTGAAGCAGCAACTCTACCTACTAATAATGCCAAGGTGGTAAGCAAGTTTCTAAAGAAACACATCTTCACTCGTTTTGAAACTCCAAGAGTCATCATTAGCAATGGAGGCACAAATTTCCTTAACAAAATAGTGAAGAATCTTCTAGCTAAATATGGAGTGAGGCACAAAGTAGCTACAATGTATCACCCACAAATGAGTAAACAAGTTAAGGTGTCAAACCAAGAGGTTAAGCAAATCTTCTAGAAGACGGTGAATGCTACCAAGAAAGATTGGGCTATAAAGCTTGATGAGGCACTATGGGTATATCGAAAATCTTACAAAACTCCAATCAGCACATTTCCATATCAGTTGGTGTATGGTAAAGCTTATCATATGCCAGTTGAGCTCGAGCACAAAGCATACTAGGCAATTAAGAGGTTGAATCTAGACCCTGATCTTGCTTGAAGAAAAAGGTTGGAACAGTTGGAAGCGTTTGAAGAATTTCGGCTTCAAGCATATTAGAATGCTTAACTGTATAGGGAAAAGACCAAAAGATGGCACAATCGGCATATTATCAAGTGCAATTTTGAGCCAAGCCAACAGGTATTGTTATTTAATTCTCGTTTGAAATTGTTTCTAGGTAAGCTAAGATCCAAATGGAGTGGACCTTATGTGGTGGTAGCCATGACACCCCATGGAGCGGTGGAACTAAAGGACAAGACCTCCAATAAAACTTTTTGGTAAACGATCAATGTGTCAAGAATCATTACGGTGAAGACACAATAAAATTTGAGGAGGCCATTAAGTTGGCCAATGATGTGGTGCGTCATGCCGCGACGGTAAATCAGGCGCCTCTTGTGGTGAGGTAACAATATCTTGGTTTTTCTATATTTTAGTTTTCTAAAAAAGAAAAAATAGAATCCGTAACTAATTTTGAAAAATTGCACCAAATGTAGGTCAGCGATAGTGGCGCATCGCGGAACCCTTGTATTTTGGTGCAAATTTTTTCGTCCTCAATTCCTGATGATCCATTGAGTATTTTTGTATTTTATTGGACAAATTAACTTGTTTTAATATTTTGTAGCATATTCAACTATTTGAGGGATTTTATGGGGTTCGGAGCTCAAAAGAATATTTTTTTGGAGCTCCGGGCAGTGTGTATTCGCAACTACACCACGGCATGGACGCATAGCAAAAGCTTACTGCTTTTCATGCCTAGACAATGCAAAAAGTGAAAAAAAAAACTAAGGCATGGTCCATGTCCATGCCACGTTGCGGCTGTAGTGTGGACACATGTTATTTCTTGCGTGTCCCCATGTGACATCACCCCTATAAATACCCCCAACCCATTTTTTTCTTCCATTTTTTCCAACAAACTCGACCCCAAGCCCATCTTTTTCATATTTTTTTCTCCTTCTTTCTCCCTCAAACACCAAAAATTTTAAATTAATCCGCGTCGCACACCACATATGTCAAGATCTTTATCATGTCTTTTGATTTCTCCAAGCAAGGTATGTGTTCTCTCATTAATTTTTGCTTGTTTTTATTATTTGAAGTGGTGAATTCCTCTTGATTTTGGGATGAAATTTAAGTGGGTTAAGTTGTTTTGTGCTTACTCTTAGTTGATTGTTATTGGGAGTGAAGAATTTTAGCTTAATTCCTTAGTGTAATTGATTATTGTGCTTGATTGTTGTGGGTACAAACCCTAGGCCAAAATTAAGTTGAAATTTGGGGAAATTGGGGATTTTGTGATCTTGAACTTGAATTGTTGATAACGTCATGCTATTATGTTGAGTATTGCAAATTTCCAAAGTGTGGATTGTGTAATTGCCATATGATGCATTGTTGAGTGCCCACGGGTTCACTTATGCGTATGTTGAGTATTGCAAATTTCCAAAGTGTGGATTGTGTAATTGCCATATGATGCATTGTTGAGTGCCCACGGGTTCACTTATGTGAATACACTATTTGGGGGTTTGAATTGCTTACAATTACTATTGTGAATAATAGGTTGAACTTGTGAGTGATGTATATGTTAGTTAAAAGTGTTGGGGTGGTGTTGTTGACTTGAAATAGGGGGTATGATGTTGGATTATTATTTTAAGTAGCTCATAGTAAGTTGGGAAGTCTGAGTACCTTCTACGCATATGGCTTGAATCTAAGTGCAGGGTCGTGGGCATAGTTCACTGTGTAGTAAGGGCCCACTTTTTGCTTATATGTTGGTTTTGGGCTTGTTTGTATGTTTGCAGGATCACATGGCTTCTCATGCTCATAGAACAGGCCAGAATAGTGCGGCAGGGGCCTCTAACTCCATAAGAAGGGCTAGGGACATCTCGGAAGTGCCCAGAGCCTCGAAGAGAAAAGGCCAGCAGGTTCATTTTGGGGTTACGACGGTTAATGCGGAAAGCAAGCATTGGTATAAGTCCCATAGTGAATCCAAGTATTACCTGGACATTCCCTTAGATGTGGATTCATTGGTTAAGAAGTACCCCCGCATCTTCAAGCGGTGCATGGACTACAGGCTAGCCTTCTTATTTGAGGAACTGCGATATTCCAACTTAAGTAGAGTGCGAGAATTTTATGCAAACATGAGTAAGGACCCACGGACTAAGGTGGTGATAGTTCGAGGGATGGAGGTTAACATCACCCCTCTTGTTATTAATAGGGTCCTCTGCACCCCAGATGAGACCCCCGCGAGCAGTTTCCAGGAGCTCTAGCTTTACTCTTCCTATAAGGCCATCTACTACACACTCGTCGGGGAAAATTCCACTGCTAAGTAGATTTGCCATGCTGATAAAGGCTACCATCTGTCATTCTCATTCGCCTACATGAACAGGGAAGCTCGGTCTGGGTTAATTTGTGAATCGCTCTTTTTTTCGGGATAACACTTCACCGCTGTCACAACAGAGAGTTATGTCTGGCTCTGGCTTATGCCCAGATGACTAGGATGGATATTAACTTTGGCGCTATTTTCAAGTCGGCGATGCGAAAGCCGAAGCTACACAAAGGATGCAGGTATACTTTTGGCGGTCTTATTACTGAGTTGTGTCATCTTACAGGTGCACTAACTGAGGACGCAGACTATTGCCCACATATAGAGGCACCCCCTTATATTGTCACCAACATTAAGGGGCTTGAGGTGTCTACAGGCCCGGTGCTCACCACCATCGAGAGGATCTACTGCGATGAGTTGATCATTGTCCACATGTATGGGCTAGAGATACTATGACACATTATCGACGGACGTTCATCCACCCTAGAGGAGCTCTTGGAGGTTCCGGCTTGGTACCCACTTAATGCACATTCCAACGTAGCATTGGGCATTGGTCCTCAGTTTATTCAGCCTGTGGAGGATGACATTCCTACAGACACCAATAATGCACACACTGGCTAAGACACAGATGAGGAGGACATAGAAGAGGAGACCCTTGTCACTGTTAGGGTGAGCCTATTCTGCCTGGCCCCAAGGATTAAGCACCTTGATTCCCGCTTCACAGATTTTATATGGTTAGCACTGAGGGCAGTGCTAAGTCTAAGTGTGGAGTGGGGATTATTGTGTTGGATATGTTTTTTTCTATTAATTTGGCATGTATTAAGACTTCTTTTTATTTCTCAACTATGTTTCTATGTTCTGGTTTATGTTAGACAACATTTTTATTTTATTTTTGGTCTGTAACTATTGATTATGGGATGCATAGTGCTTGAATGTGAATGTTCTAATGATGTATTATTTTAGTGGTAGTTACTTATATTTTGAGTCTTGTGGTCATATTGTGAATGGTAGTAGTGGTAGTCATAGTTGAGTGACGGGGCCCTATGATGGATGGATGACGACCGTCCTAAGGGTATTCATCAAATTGAGTCTCATTTAGAGTGTCGATAATTGTACAACCAAGCACTGTATGTTGAGCATGTGAACCTGGATAACTAGCGCTCGAACTACTAGTAATTGAATGCTCGAATCATGTACATCACGAATGTGTGTATGCTTAATTTTGAATTCATATGAATAATGAGATACTGATCCTAGTGTTAGCATTATGATGAGAGTGTGCCAAGAGTGTGTGAGCTTATCTGTGGGTCTATGTTGCAATAGTTACTAGAACTTACCCGATATGTGGATTAGCCTTGGTAGGGATTGGACTTAGAGGAAAGGATCTAGGCATTTCTTTGGTAGCTCAATATTGTTAAGCTTTGTATCCACCTAATGAAATCACCCTTAGTTAGCCCTTTCGAGCTTTAGCCTTTTTCTTTGGTTAGCCACATTCCAAGTCGATCCCTTTTCTTTGATTGATTTACCGTGTTTGATCCTAATTCCTAAGCGTTTTAGCACGATAAGTCAGAGGAGAGGAAACTTGAATAGACACCCAAAGGATAAGTAGTAGTATAAAAATAAAATAAAATAAAAATAGCCCTAACCAGTGATGATCCGCAACCAGTATGCGTTGTGGATTAGTCGCATAGTGCCACTATTTTGACAAAAAAATATGTAATGTTATTTTGTAAATAGTAAATAGTATAGAGTACTTGAAGTTCTTATATAGTATAGATTCAATAAAGGTGTTGAGTTAGGGAGGACTGAAAGTGATAAAGTAGGAGAAATGCAGTGTAAGCTAGGAGAGCTTGGGAACTAAGCCTTGTCAGCTATATCCATAAAAGTACCCCCATCAGCCCGTAGCCTATATTATAACCAAATAAAAGACCTATGTGATCCTTTAAAGAAGATTGTAACTAGGTTGAAATCATACATTAAGGGTAAGCCTATGGAAACTAAAAGCAACATAAGAAATTTTTTTGTGTGAGAGAGAGTTGACTTTGTACCCATTTTTAATCAGTTATCGAGATTCCTAGGGGTATGCATAGGTAATTCTTCTGGTGAAGGCACATAATCATCAAAGGTTGATAGCTAGACTAGCAAGTAAATATTTTGCATGAGTCTGCATTTATACATGAGTGTTAGGTGCGAGTTGATGCTACTAGGGGTCTGAAGGAGTGGTTGCTAGGGTTTAAAAGTTTCGGTCATATGATGTGCATTGTAATACTACCTAGGGAGTATCATACATCTGTCTTAATTTGCCCGAGGATAGACAAAGCTCTAAGTGTGGGGTGGTGATCTTAGGCGTATTTATACGTTGAATTAGCCAAAAATACCCATAAATGGAACCTAGTTAAAGGGTGTTGCATAGAGTCTAGATGTTTTAGCTTGATTTCTTTTATTTTACTAATCTAAGGCCAAGTGCACTTTTTGATTGTGTTTTTGCAGGTTTTGATTGAATTATATTAGTCCGGAGTCACACCCAGACCTAAAGGAGGAACACAACCCAGATTTTAGAGGATAAAAATCAGTTGAATCAGTAAATATTCTCAAGTGTGCATCGCAAACCTAGGATAAAGCTGTGCAAGCTGAAAAATGAAGAAAAAATGCATGAAGCAGAAAACAAGGCACAGTCTGCGTCGCAAACTTGTGGAAAAAGTGAGCAAGAAGGTCCAGTCAGCAAAAATAAACGGAAACCCAGTCAGGACTAGCAGTCAGCGTAGCGAACTTAGGGACTGCGAAGGGAAAAATTGAGTTACGGGATTTCAAGTTATCTTTTGTCAAAAACTTTAGGTTTTCATATTGGTTTTTATGCAAGAACAGAGAGAGACGATTAAAAAACTTGTTCTAAGGTGAATTTCATTAGTTTGATCATTATTTCTTGGTTATTAATACATTCTAGGTCATTCCTGATGTACGTAGTTACTATGAGTGGTTAAGTCTCCATATTCTGGGTTGTAGTCACAAATAATGCTTAGTTCTTGAATTTTTGATATCTATGAATTGGTTCTTTTGATTATTCCTGTATTACTTTTACCTATACCGCATAGTCTGGCCAACTAGGTGGTAAATTTGTTGTTTACTCTGAATTCGAGAGATGTTGGAGTGAATAGAATACAATAATACAAGCAGTTTGTTCAACTAGGAAACTAGGTTGATTCATTTAAGGGAGTCCTGTGACAACTACCCTTATACCTAGCTTGGTTCATAATACGGGAAGATAACTTTAAAGCACTTTTATTGGTCTGCCTATCCCCGCACAACGATGTCGTTAGGCAGTCAATAACGATAGGCTGACAGAGGCGTGCAACCCTGTTCAGGTAATTTTAACCCCGTGAATCAATATTTAAAAACCCAGACATAGGTGCAAACTTTGAGACTAAATGGAGCCGTTAAGGTTACAACCCTGGAATTGCTCATTAATTGATATTTTAACAATAAAAACCAATTTAGATTAGAAGTACTTTAGTTATTTAATTTCTTTGCATAAATCTCTCAATATTTTTACTAAAAGCACTTCAAACATCATAGCTTGGGTTGTTTGTTGATTTCATTTAAATCCCTTGGGTTCGACAACCCGGCCCCTTAATCAGCGCTATTATATTACTTGTTAGACCACATACACTTGCGTGCGCTGGGGAGCAAGAATGATATAATATGTATATTACTCTACTTTCCATTGAATTTTTCTCTTATGATTAGAGAGTGTATCTTATAAAAAATCTATTTTGAAGGGTTAATATGTAATTGATAAATTTTGTATTTATTGTAATGACCCTAAAGGTCATTTTTTATATTTTCACCTAAATTACTATTTTTGCCCTTTCTTAAAAATTTGCTTGAGTCATTATTGGCTAATGCTAAAAGTCAAATTTTGAAAATACGGTGCTAAGCTTGAGTTTTGCAAATGAAAGAGTTTTTAAAAGCTTAAGTTGGAAAATTTGAGTTTTCTGGCCATTTTAAGTTTTAAACTAGTTTAAATGAATTTTCTTAGGTTTTGGGCCAAGGAGGCCTCAATTGAAAGTTCTAATATTTCCATTGGATCCGGAACATTGAGTTTGGGCTAGGAGGACCTTTTGTTCAGTCCCCGGGGATTCCGAGTGTGTTTGGACCTAACAGTAGATTTCGATATTGGGAAATAGGACCCACCTTGACATAAAACGATCTTTGTTGGAAATTTTGACCACACCATTGGGTCCGAAATGTCATATCCAATAAGATTTCATATATGGTTTGTATTTGTTTCAACTTTGGATGAGGTGGGAGTATCGAATTTAAGTTCAAGATGTTGTTGAAAATGCTGAAACGGATGAGTGACGTGGCCCAATAGGATTCTGCCATGTGGCAGACCCTGTTCAGACCCTTAAATTTGCAAAATTTTGCATATTGTTTGCAAATTTTCCCCATATTCAAACCTAATTTTCTCTCTCATTTTTTGTCCAGTTTAAGTCATTCAAAAGGTTAAGTTGTATAATTTTCTGAGAAGAACAACATGGGAACTTCAAATTTTGATTTTAGTGCGCCGTTTGAGGTAAAATTCGTGATCTTGCTGCCACATTTTTTTATATATTTCAAAAACTTTGACATGAGATTTCTTCCTCATATTAGCTTCGTTTTTAAATGATTTTCGCCGTTGAATTCCTTATCACTTGGAGAATATTTTCATGTAGAAATTTTCAGATTCTAATGATATTTTCTGGTGACAAATTTTTGTTGGACGATTTTATCCTTTTCACCAGAATTAATTGATTTTAGTGTCATTAAATTCATTATATAATTATGATGTTATATTTGAATAGATTTTGGTAAATTGGAGTGTCATAGAAAGGAAAAAGCTTCGGAATTGACGTGATTCGAGTCTTTACATAAGTCAAGTGGATTTCTAACCTTTTGTTAAATATGTTGAACCTCGTATGCTCCAATGTGTATACAATTGAGTATTTTGGGGTAGAGATGAACTTATGT